>KE546965.1:2463631-2724208 GCA_000442125.1 Opeltia flavorubescens | reverse complement strand
CCCCCCAAAAAAGATGAAATAACTTGAAACGAAAAAAAAACCTATAAAGAACTATGGCCAGAAAATGTGCGCCCTTGCCCCAAGACAATCAAAATTCGCCAAAGCACCAAAAATAAAGAATTAAGAAAGAGAAAACGCAAGAAACTAAATAAATCAGTCCAGCAGCCTACAGTAAGACCCCATGAATTTTTTGGATAGAGAATTCTTCCTCACCTACTCAACCATCCATCATACAAAAATTCCCATTCAAATCTCCTACAGCTTTTAAAAACCCTTCCACCCCCTATGCACCTCTCCCCCCACACCTTCTTCCCCCCCCACCAACCCCCCCTCAACACCAAAAAAACTCCTCCAAACATCAACCTCAAACCTCCAGGGCTCCGTCTGTACCGCGAACACAACCGCACTCGTCAACTCCTCCACCTCCCGCTCATCCTTCCCCATAACGATGAAAAGATCTCCCCTCTGCAAGACCCTATCCCCGAATTGCTTTCTAAAAGGTTCCAAGCGCTGAGAAGCAGTATGATGCATACTAGTCTCTCCAAACGGCATGTCTTTGGGCACGAAATTCCACTCCCAGGTTCGACCTAGACCATCCGTGAAGGCTGTTAGGTAGCGTTTATCCAGGCCATTCATCAGTGGATAAAAGTGCGGGGCGCTCCAGAGCCTCAGGGCGGAGAAGCGTGCGCTGGGGTGATTTGTGGAGAAGGTACGGATGGAGGAGAGGAGGTATTCTTTTGAAGGGGGGCGTTGGATATGGCGGGGGAAGTTTATTTCTTTGGTTATGAGGCGGAGGTCGATGAAGAGATCTCTCTTTCCGTCAGGGCCTGGCGGAGTAGCCATCACTTTGCCAGGAGTATGGTTCCATTCCAAATGAATGGGTGCGATGATGCCCGCTTTATATAGTCGGGCTATGATGGGTCTGATAGCTACTTCCCATTCTACGGGGTAGTGTTCTTCCGGATTACGATTCTTCCAATGATTTTCCCATTCCTCGAAAAAGGTTTTCGACTTGTATCTTTCGCTGGCAGATTCCCTTATAGGTGGAGGGTGAAGTGCACGCTCTCGCTGGTTGAGGAGCAGAGAGTCTTTATGAGGGAGTCCGTGTTTGGATGTGAGGAAGTCAGATGGAAAGAACAGAGCAGTCATAGCGCGCGCTTCGAGGGCGTCTGTCATGATACGCCGATGTTTATCTGGGTGCACGTCCAAGAAGCGTAGGATGTGGTAGTGTTTGTATCGATTGCCGGTCGTTGAGGTAAGATAATTGACCATTTGCTGTACTATGGTTTGTGCCTCGTGGTATCGTTCTGGTCCGCCTGGACTAAGGTCTGCGGCATGCCAGCCATCTTTGAAAGCTATGCATCGTCAGAATGGTTTCTCGAACGTGAAGGACCGACTCTCACCCTTGGACTTCTCTCGATCGATGTACCTATAGAAATCCTCCTCTACATTCTCGCGGAAATCTCTTGGGGGTTCCCAATTTGACATCATTATCTGGTCGTCATGTTCTTCCTGTGATAACGGAGCAAGTCCAAGCTTCGATTTAATCGCATTGATAGTACTCAGCTGTCCAGGAGGATTGCTCTCGTTTTTCTCCTTATTGTCCTGTCCGCAGTCGCTGTCCGTGTCTGCTGCAACCTTTCCCAGTAACAAGTCCAGTAATTCGTTCTCTTCTTCGCTTTCATTCTCTTCACTCCCATCTTCTAGCAGGTGATCATCTTCGTCAGAGGATTCCAGCTCTTCATCAGTTTCCAGATCATGTATAAATCGCTCCCAGTCGGGACCAGAATTGACGAATTTTCCGAGAGCATTGGCTCTACCGCTGTACAAAGCATTCCATGTTTCAGTCGATAGCTCCTCCGGAAATAGCACCTCGTCTTCAAGTACATCCGGTTCGCCGTAAAAGTAACTTGCGTCGAGGTCTGGTACTAGTCGTTCTTCGGGTGTCTCCCCTCTGGAATTGACCATTACATTCCTTGCGCCCTTGACCTCGTCCCAGAGACTTTTGACGTCTTCGCCTGGCTTGATGTCACGGGTCCGAAATGTTTCATGATCGCGGGTGAGAGTCTTCAAAATCGGCTCAAAAGGGCTATACATATCCTGTACTGAACAGAATCGATGGGCTTTGACGAGGGTCTGGATACGTAAGAAAATATCACCAAAATACGAGGACTGACTCACCTCCCAGACGGTATTGTACAAACGATGCCAAGGCTGCCCAGCTTCGAGGTCCCATACGTAGACATCATAGTACTCGTTGAATCCAAAACGCCACTGCCTGATAGTCTCCACTACCAACACATCAGTACGAGTCAACCGAAAAGTGGAAGGTAAGTAGATACTCTTTTCGAAGAACTCCTTTCCAACCTCGGCCCTAGTAATCCACTCATTCTTTGACGCTCGGCCCAAACCAGCTTTTTCACGGTTCAACCAGCGTTGCTCTTGAGGTGGAGAGCTAAGGATCTTGGAGGTTTTGGCATCACGAATTAAGACGACAACTCGTGAACTTTGCATGATGAGGTACTGCAGAAACCTCCGAGTCACAGGGTCGTTGCGCTGCACATTAGCACATAGAAAATTCCTGGCCTCCACTATGCAGTGAGCTCGTCGAGCGTGACCCCTTGAACCGGTTTGAAAACTTGTCGTTACTTCCTCTGCTCCCTCGAATTGCATGTATGGGATGAATCCCTAATACGGCGTCAGCATATTCGACTTCTTGCTTCAGAGGTAAAAACAACCATTTGGAGAAGTTGCTGTCTCTGTATATCTCCTTTCCACATCGACCATTTCGATGCAGGGAAATACTGGAAGATGGAAAGGACGTTGAGATCGAAGAACTCCTGCCAGTGTCTACACAGCTGAATGGCGTCATGGAGATCGCTATCTTTGGCGATCAAACAGAATTGCAGCCAGCCTCCACGGCTGACAGCCTTCTCACTTGGATAGTTGTAGATGTACCTTCCGCATACTCGCACCCTCATTTTCCTAGATTTGAATTTGCCTTCATCATCGATGTCTCCAAAATCGATCATCGTTTGTCCCTTTCCCTCTTCAGGTACACCATCATACGCGCCGGACTGCTCGACAATGCTCTGCCGTTCCCGTTGCTCATTGGTGATTTGCTTTTCGCGTTCCGGTGCCCATGTTTTGGGCAACTCACCACGACCTGTACGGGTACCATTGGACAGTCCAAGTCTCTTGAGTCTTTCCACTTTCTTGTCGACTTCCACCTCTTCCCCAGGCTCGTCAAAGACGTCGTCCTCTTCTTCATCGTCCCTACCAAAATCTGCACACGCATCTCTAATCTCCTGCAAACCTGGATTGTCGAGTTTCAGTGCCAAGTCCCTGAGGTCTGCATCGGTGACCTCTTCGTCATTCAAGAATTCGTCAACAGTATTGGCTCTGAGAGCGGCAGGTAGAACGGTGGCATGGGACAAAAGGAGCCTGCAGAACAGTAAGTGCTTGATCTCGGTCATCTGCTGAAGCAGCTCGTCGATGACATCGTCCGGAAAGGGTGCTGTCCTTTTGTACGTTTCGATGGGGTTATCGATCGTTCCCGCGACTTTCATTCCTTTGCCATAAGAAAGCTGAACGCCCTCCTTCAGACGCTTACGGACCTGCGACTGAGTGTCATGAGCTGATTGGTCAGGAATAGCGATGCTTGATCCATTGGTCGCTGCCTTAGATTTCGACTTCTTTCCTTTCTTGGTAGCTTTGGAGCTGGAGCTAGTCTCTTCCGTCCCGCCCTGTGCGCTGTTTTCTCCAGAGTCTTTTCCTTGAACATCATCGACGGACTCCGTAAGGAGGAGTATATGCTTGATCATATCGATGTAATTGCCACGCTCATCCTCAATGACATCCTCAATCGGATCCCATTGAGCTTCCTGCTCTTCCTCGGATAGTCGAGTATTGTAGGCTTCGTCGAGATAGTCTTCTTGTCGTTTGAGGTCTTCTCGTGCTCTTAATGCCCGCATACGAGCCTGCACATCCTTGACATGGCGTTTGAATAGGGCCGCTTCTCTCTTGACCTTTTTCTTTTCGTTTTCCCGAGCAGCGTCCTCCTCGTCCTGGCAATCTCTCACCCACTTAAACCATTTCTGTTTCTCATACAATACTTCACTCACACGGCGCTCGAGACGTTCCAGAGCGCGAACGACAATGAACCTACGGTTACTCAAGGTATCCAGATAATGCTGATGTCCGTAATCGAGATTGAGGGAGAAGAAGCGACTATGATGCAATTTTCGTGCACGAATGACACGATCCAAGAGAGCGTATTTCAAAGCGAGGTGGTCATGGATTTCTCGCAAAGTATCCTCAGAGTCAACGTCTGAGAAGGTCTGATTAGCCAAAGGTATACTGCTTGTGGCTAAGTAATCCGGCTGCTGTGACTCGAGAGCATCCAATCTGGCGTTTCGATTCTTGTATCCCCTGTATAGACCTGGTGAAAATAATCAATCGCCATACTCAACGGGGAAATGATGAAGAAGGCTACCTTGACATTGTCTCGAATGAAAAGAGCAAAATAGGCCATTGATAGATGTTGCAATCTCATTACAATGCGACTGATCGGACAAATTCAGAGCTGTACAGAGCGACCCCATGATAATGATGATTCGTTCGCTTGAGGCCAATAAACAAATTACTCGCTTGAAATCATGCAATACTTTATAAATGGCGACCCTTCCATTTACGACAAATGATGTGCAACACGTCCTAGAGATATGCTTGTTCTAGGCATTATTCCCCATGATGTTCGCAACAGCAAGGAAATTTGGGTGAATGAAGGACGCGATTTCTTCCAAGATATCTCGCGTCTTGAAAAGCCGTGCTATTTTCATTAGCGTATTCAAACATGGCGTCATATTTCTTGGCATTTTGGAATCGATACACCGGAAGCGTACCTCCGCATCGTTGTACCCTTTAGCTCTTCTCGTGTAGTCCAGTCCTCCTCGCATCACCGTTGTAAGGTGACGCATTTGATGAACTTGGTCATCGAGTCGTTCCCATCACCATTCGTATGTAATGGGTTTTGCATCCGTCTGAAGGCTTGGCAAGTGGTTGATTACAGTGCTAAGAAGAGTAAATATAATGGAAGGTGACAATCTATAGTAAGAACCACGAAGACTAATTTGGTTGGCTTGCAGTAGCTAGCGAGTGAAGCTCCAGGTGCCAAGCCATCAGACTGATGCAAGACCCTTTACCTTCCATTTAGGCAGGTGATTGTACGGAATAGTGATTTCCTTTCGAAGCCGCGTTCCACCTCTCAGCATCAATTTCATCAAACTCCTGTACGGCGAGACCCACTCGTTGAGTCAGGCTGGCGATATTCGAAATATCACGGATGTCTAACCTCAAACATATGGCTCCTTCCATCGAACCTTGTTTTCCAATCTTCCGTGTCCTTCACAATAGTGTCGGTCATACTAGATCGGCAAATTTCCTTTCCCCATTTTTCAATTCTCTACACAGTCCACTTATATGTCTGCTTCACCTTGCTTTACCCTTGTTGTCGGATGCCCGCATCTAAGCAATCACAAGTCAGACGCTAAGTCGGCGCAGGAGAATGTCTCTTCGTCCGTGGAGACCAAACAGGTCTGGTCAAAATTACTTAGCAATCGACCATCATCGTAATCGGGCGGAGCCAGCATATGTGACTGAAAGACCATCTTTTACCCATCTGGGTCAAACCCTCGTCGCTAACCGAAGTATGGTTACACTGCTGTACAGGGCGCTCTGTGCCCCCTCCGGCCCCATTCCGGTTCATCCCCGGTGCAGCTTACCATCTAGTGTTAGCGCTCAGCTCGCTTCGCCTTGACGAGGCTGATGAGGCAAGTGATATTAGTACCGTGTCCACTTACTTCTCTCGAGGCTACTTGAATGAGTGCTGGTAATTAGTCCTTCGGAATCCTTGCATAGCAGACTGTAAGACATTTGGCACGACTAAATGACTACGATGGATTGGGCCTTCCTTTGCAACAATATCTCTGCTATCCTTCTGTGTATTGGGCTGCCATCAATTGCCTATGTAGCGACTCTTGCGATCTACAGGCTGTGGTTCCACCCATTGAGCTCGTTTCCCGGCCCTCGCCTTGCTGCTGTATCGGGATGGTACGAGGCTTACTATGATTCATACCAAGGTGGCACTTACGTTAAACAATACCCTCGATTCCACGAAAAATTCGGTTAGCTTTGCCCTGGTAGGAGAGAGAACCTGCTGAATGAAACTACCCCAGGTCCGGTTGTACGGACGAGCCCAGGCCATCTTCATGTGAACCAGCCGAAATTCTACAAGGAGTACGTAGTCTACTCGGCGTTGGATACAGCAGCTCAATGTAGCAGAGTTTTCGACCTACGGTCCGAGTACTACAAGGAGCCATGGTTTTACAAAGCTCTCGGTATCGGGAACTCCTTAGTGGCCATAATCGATCCAGCAGACCACAAGCGACACAGGATGATACTGAACCCGTTGTTCGCGAAGAAGAATGTCTCACGGTTTTCGCCTATCGTCGCGGGTGTCATAGCAGAAGCCATTCGGATTATGGGCGCAAAGCTCGAAAATAGAACCCCGCTTGACCTCACCTTACTTCTTCGCCGTTGTTCAGTACGTTGAATCCGTCAAAGGTAAAGCCCGCAGCCGAAAAGCTAATAGACGTTCTTGAGATGGAAATTGCAACTCGGGCTCTGTTCGATCGGTCCCAAGACCTCTTGAAGTCAGACGGTGGTCATCCGACGGCATTAAACCAGCTTCGTGTCTATATTGAAAGCTCTGGAATTATTAAGCATTTCCCGTTTTTGAAACATTTGGCACATGTACTACCTGTACAACTTGGACAGGGTATCTTGCCAGGTTTAGCGCACTGGAAAGCAGTAGGGGATACTCGCTGTAATCGCGATAATCCTTGATAACGTGGAGATTTAGGAGTGTAGGAAGTGGATGCACGAAGTCGCTGCTCGCCACGAAGAAGGGAAATATCAGACAGACTCCGGTTCTACCACTATTTTTGACCTCCTACTCAAGTCCAACCAGGAGAAAGCATTTCAAAGGCCTTCGGAAAAGGAAATCGTTGATTCTGGTTTTCTTTTCCTCCTTGCTGGTACCGACAGCACGGCCTATACCATTTCCTGCTCAATGTTTTACATATTGAATGACCAAAAGGTTGCTGAAAATCTCAAGGCAGAATTGAAAGAGGTTCCACAACATGTTCTTGGACGGTTTGACTATGAAGCGATCGCCGATCTTCCATACATGGTAAGCAGCTACCAATTTGAACGAGGTACTGATTGACTTATCGGGTTGGAAGACAGCGGTAATCAAAGAGAGCCTCCGGCTTTCAACTGCAGTACCAGGGAACCTTCCGCGGGTCGTCCCTCCCGGTGGGGTTGTGGTGGACGGTAGATTCATCCCAGGTGGAGTAAGTGCATCCCAATATTGCTTTGCTGGCAGATACCTCCTCTTACTGGTTTGATGCCATGCCAGACCGCTGTATCCGTGACGATTAGAGTCATCAATGATAACCCGGATATCTTCCCGGACCCTTCACGTTTCATCCCGGAACGCTGGTTGGGCGAAGGAGGTAAAAAATTGGAAAAATGGAACGTGTCATTCTCGCAGGGTACCCGAAGGTGCATTGGAATGAAGTAAGGAATCATCAAGACATTGCACTCGGAAGAAATTGAACGCTGATCATGTCTAAGCATGGCGTACCTGGAGATGTACATGATCATAGCTACCTTCCTTACTGTTTTTGACTTCAGTCTCTATCAGAGCGACAAAGACTCCATGGATTGGGTGGACAAAGGTCTGGCAGTTACAAAGCGACCCCTAAGAGTCGAGGTCGAAAGGAGACTGGTTAATTAGATTGGTTCAGCTAGGAGCGGTATATGCCAGGAGGAGGTCAGAGTACGTATCCTTTTCATGACATCACCAACCCGCTAGATCAGCGGCCATCTACATTTAGGCAACGCCAAACCAAACCAAAGTGTTGTAACTTTCTTCCGTATCTCCCAATATATCGAATTTTGGGCCTTGAAGCTCCTTTCGAATGCTTTCCGCTTCTTCTCTCAATTTGTCAGCTTCCATCGTCTCCCCATTCAACTTCAAGGCCTCCGCAAGGCGTCTCAGAACTCGAGCAGTATCTCCCCTGTCGCCTTTCGATGCCTCATTGAGTTGGCAGATGAGCCGCGTCTTCTGGAGAAGAGAGCTAACACCGTCAGCCCAATCGTTAGATCGTTCAAACAATCTTACATGGCCTCAGAAAGTCGGGACTGCCGTATTGCCACGCACGCTAGCTTGAGCTGACACGTTGAAGTGGAAGGATGTAGCTCGTTCTCCTCTGCATAAATGGCCAGTGCGCGCTCATAGCAAACTCGAGCGCGGTCGTAGTCGCGCTGCGCGTAAAGTATATTACCGTTCAGGTACTCTGCCCTACTTGAGTTGTCAGCGGAGTGACATGATAGAGCTGCAACAAAGACTAACTCCCCGTCGAAATGTGTTCCGTGCCCAAAATGTTCGACAGCGTGCTTCCGACCAAGCTCGATAGCGCTGCGAGCCTTCTCCCAGTCACGCTGGTAGATATAGACTGTGCCGATCCTGTGGTGAGCTCTCTCCAGAGCCATTTCAAAGCGATGCAACACTTCTGGTACATGGAACGCACGCCTATAGATATAGACTGTGCCGATATTGAGGTAGCGTATATGTAGGACCTGATTCCGCTCGTCCACCGGTTGCATCATATCAATATCGAGAGCCTTCTGGTACAATTTGGCAGCCTCTACGAGGTTTGGACCACTCTGGACCTCGTTAAGAATGAGATTTGCATAGTTGTTGTACAGGTCCGCGAGGTCGGGATGATCTTTTGGAAGCTGCACCTCTCGAATCTGTCGAGCCTTATCCATGTACGGGATAGCTTCCAATGTATGGCCTCTTTCGATTTCGACAAGTCCGGCAGAGTTGCAAAGATGGGCCCAAGGAAGCCCTGCCTTATTTTCACACGCTGATTCAGCGGTGCGCATCAGATCCCAGAAGTCGTCCCAGGACCCACTTTCCATGAGATACCTATGCGAAGATTAGTCACTTGAGCATACACCGTGGACAATATCTTACCATCCGCAACTTGTCAAGAGACAAATAAAGTGTTCGAATTCTTGGGCATGCGAGGACCTGAATCGGTACTGGCGGTACCTAGCACAGAGTATGAGGACATGCGGAGCTAGTCTTCGACACGAAGCCCAACTCTTTCGCAGAGAAAGTCCGTGCACGTGTCGAGGAAAGGCCTCACACAGAAGGCTCGAGGAATGTATGAAACAGTCGTGGCGGCTCTGATCATCCATGCGGAATCGATACTCCTCCTGGATCAGTCGATGAACAGACAGTGTTAGAGCGTGCGTATCCTTATGCACTAGAGATGACTTTGTTAAGGGCATTAAGGTGTCATCGAAGCTATGATAAGGCTTAGCTGGACGTATGTGTCTAAATAATACGCAGATGAGACGTACTCAATCTCATCTGAACAAAAGCCTATGGAAGGCGGAAAATCCACTGCCGGTTTTGGGTGGACGAAGAGGGTTTCAGGTATGCTCTCCGAGCCGAGGAAAGACAGGATCCCCATCAGCGTCTGACTCCCCTCGTCTGTGATTGACGAGAACGAAGTCTCCCATGCCGTATCTAGCGAGTGAGTATAGTAAATGTTTTGAACCCCCTCTTTCGGTGTTTGTGAAGTCGCCTGATGTTCTGCCGGTAGTAAGATAGAAATTGTTCGATCTGCTTTCCTCTTGTATGTATCTGGACGCCCATTAGATGCAAAGCTAGTGGCAACCCATCGAGGTTGTCGGATAGGGCTTGTGCGGAATCGATCTCAGGCTTTGAGTACTCTCCTCGAGCAAGCATCTTTTGTAAGAACAGAGAACCTTCGTTCGGAGTGAATAGAGGCATTCGACGGCCAAGCGAAGCAGGACCAAAGGATACCAAGTCCGTCCTCGATGTTATCAGCACTGACCCATGACGTGCTACCGGCCAGCAGTCCCGGAGGAGTCTGAGGTCTTCGACGTTGTCGAAAATAAGAAGCCAGTCTGTTTCTAATTAATCACAAGCTTGTCAGTCTCATAAACACGTTCGGGATGACTCCCTGCCCATACTTACCAGTGTTTTGCAACCATCTCATCACTAGGAATCGATTTTGATCCAAATCACCATCAAGCATCAGCCCTTTCAGCTCTAGTAATGTCGCTATGCTCGTGAAGCTTTGGCCGATATCGATCTTGGTCTCTGCTTTTATCCAGAAGACTGCGGGTACGCCGTCTTCAACTCTCTCATGCGCGTAGGCTAGCGCAGTATGTGTTTTGCCTATACCGGCCATGCCCCATAATGTCCACGATCTGAATCCCGGCTCTTTAGAAGGGTGGTTCAGGTTTTCTCTGATCTCTTGTAGTATATCCTGCCGCCCGTAGAAGTTGGCATCCTTTCCCCAAGGAAGGTTGTGAGCTGGCAGTGTCACACCTTCTTTGTGCTTCCCGGATAGATTCAGGTCACGGTTGAATCTTGTTTCTAGTTCTTGTAGGAAGTCGGCCTGTGATCGGCTATCATATTGCGCGCGTATATTGATGGCCTGAGCCCGCTCTTTGATTCGTCGCACTTGCTTTTGTATCCCTTCGATCGTGTCATCGAAATCTTTCTGGATGCTGGTCCATGGTGTTATGGCGAAGTTCACTATTTTTGTTTTTGAGTCTTTCAGTCTTTCAGTTTTCGACGAACGTAAAGCTTTTTGGTAGGGTGTCGGAGATCAACTTACCGATTGGATTCTTACGGAGAAACTTGATGGCTTGAGACCAGAATTTGATCACCTCGACAAATACATTGACTAGCGTGTTCTCCAGCCGTGAGTTTTCTTTGAAGAGCCACTCATACTCATGGAAGATACTAAGGTCGTGTGCCATTTCGTCCAACATTCCGGCGATCTTGGATAGAATGTGTTCATTGCAGACCGATTGCTTGAGTTAGATCAGCATAAGCCCGACAACGGATAGGAAACTCACCTCCACCAACAGGTTCATGACACCCCATATCAAAGCAGTCCGTAAGACTGGTCCAGGAATCGCTACAGAGACTGTCAACGTGAAGGTTTTGATGTAGGTCAAAGCTGGTTCCATCCGTTTGAGTAGGGTCTGCGTCGGCTGATTGATGTAATCTTGTTGCTTCTGTTGCAGTGACGCTATCAGAGACTCGCAGCTAGAGACTTCTGACAGACGCTTGAAATCGAATCCTAAATGTTTTTCGCAGGTGATTATTGCTTCTTGCCAGACAGCTGAACAATAACTTTTCCTATTCGAGAAACGGTAAGTATGACTATCATCTTATCATCCAAACTTTGAGGATCGAACCATTCATCAGATTCAGGTGTTGTAGATTTGGTGTCTGGGGTGAATGCCATCTTGTTCAACGTCCAATTATGCTGCGAAATTCAAGGGTGGCGAGAGATCCAGGCCTTTTTCGTTTGTGAAGCGAACATTAGACATGAAATCAACATATAGTTTTCCGCCGCAGACACAGTTCAATTTACTGTGTGATCACGTTTGACTTTCGAGCCGACGGAGTGACCTAACAATGCGGAAAAGGGTACAAACTTGGCCACATAAGAAGGCCACGAGAGGAGAAAGTGGGGAAGCTTCTGCATTCGAGCTGGTAGCACTGCAAGGCTACTGGCAACCGACCTATCAATACACTTCGCCGTGGCTCTCACCCAACTCTTCGGCCATTTTACTGGCGGCACTAGACTGATCATCCGGGGAGTGGACCTCCCCAGAACGCAATAAATCCCCCTGCTGTCCTACTGCTAGGAGGCATGATTACTGGTGGTATTGTACAGGTATCAGATCACTTCATCGCCAAATTTTCGCCATGCAGCCGCCAGCGGTCATTCGAGCGTCATTGACGTTCCTCTCTGACCTTCCGTTATATCAATCGGTCAAGCCGTATGAAGTCTTTATAGATACTGAGTACGAGGGACCAAAAACCAATTGCACCTTTGTCGACCATCATGATATAGCGATCCATGATCTTCGGCTCGAGGACCGAGAGAACTTCCGACTGGAGACCGCAGGTTTCGAGTTCGTCGAACACTCATCGCAGCATCTACCTGAAGTGTCTTCTCTTTCCCACTCCTCTCATACTTCAGACGTTGTGCGTTATCTCGAGGAGACCACAACATTTCTCCGGGGGTTTTTAAATGCCAATGAAATAATTTGTTACGATTGGAGAGTGTGTAATACGCCAAAACGCGATCCCCAATGATCTGATATCGACCTAGTATAGGCGCAATCAGAAGAATACAAAACACAATCATGTCTTGGACAAACAAGACACAAATAGAGGGGCAGCGCTAAATCCTGCACGAATCGTCCATACCGGTCAACTGCACCGCTTTGCTTGAAGGCGAAATCTTCTCGCTGACAACAGCCAGACGAATCTCCGGCTGAAGCGAGAAGAAAACTAAAAGAATACCTGAAGCCGGAAGAAATCAAGCGGTGGAGCCATGCTGAGTGGAGAGTCAGATTCATCAAGTATGTCATCCAGAGTATGAACGAAACTTTCACGCTCCCGTTCTCATACAGCCGATATAGCCTCTGGCGGCCCCTGGTGGACTTCGTGGAAGATGCACCATTGGCACTCTGTGATATCCGATCTGTTGACAAAGTAGACGTGGTTGAATGCGACAAAATTCATGCCGATCACATCGGAGAGGGCACATATCTCAAAAAAAGCGATCGACAGCAATGGTATTGGCTCTCGAAGCAATCTAAAAACGAGCCTGTTCTTTTCACGAACTGGGACTCTAATACATGTATGGGAGTCCTTTGTAGGTACCTCTTACTCTCATCTTTGGATCCTAACTAATCTGACTTGGATTCGAAGCTGGTGTCCCACACTGTTCCTTCGCAAATCCCCTGGCCCTTGCCCAGTGCTCCGCGAGAGAAAGTATCGAGGTTCGAACAATCGTGATCACAAAACGAGCATGATAGAGCCTGGTACGATCTACTCGTGGCAGTTTCGAAGGAGAGTGGAGGATGCATTTTGAACAGGGAAGGATGATGGGCATACCGTGAGCGAGGGAACAACGAGTGCAGAGGCACAGGAAACATTCGTGTTCGTAATGCGTTAGCAATCCTACGACATCATGGCTACATAGAGCACATAAAGCTACTCAGAATCTGTCCCAGCGCAGTACATCCTTCATCCAACTTTATCTCGCGAACTGAATTGACAGCAAACAAAGGCCGTTATCAAGCCTCTCACCAGAAGTCCACCACCAGGACCCAAGACTTGACCTGAAAGTTGGCTTCGATGGAATCTCCTTATCGCAGCATCGATTATCAGCCACATCCTTCGGGATCATAAAGACATGAGCGTACCAAGATCTCAAAGATTCAGCCACCGAGTCCCTTATCGTCTAACTCGGCCTTGAGCCGTATGTTGTTTCTATCACCGAATGTTTTGATATACTCGGCGTTGGATTTGGTCTTGTTTTCGGTAGGTGTAGACAGGAACGACTTCCAAGGTTGGATCTTTTCGCTTATGACGCATGCTTTAGTGTCGCTGTTGCCCGGCATATTGACTTGTTCACAATCCTGTGCTAAATACTGGCCCAATTAGTCTGTGAGCCATTCGAAAGCAGACAATTGACATACTGTGTTGTTGATAGACGATTCTTTAGAAGTAATGAGATGTTACAGAAGGTGGAGTGGGAGCTGGGTAAGCTATGAGAGCCTCACCATGAAAATTGACACAAGCACGGCTGAGGGGTAATGCATCATGCGTTATCTTCTAGTGTTGCACGACATTTGTGCTGCCAAATCATCAAGATGTGTGGCAGGCATGCGGCAGTTTTACCCGGGTGATCACAGATCATCGCTGCATAGCTCCCAACATACTTGATGTTCGGGAACCAGGGGATGAATTCAAGGCTTCCAATCGAATCACAATGTATGCAAGGGGGCAGCTCCCGGTCGCACTACTCCTTACTTACCACACTCATTGCGCTCAAATCCTGGGCTCCTTGTTCGGATAAGATTGTGAATACTAATGACGTAGACATTGGACCTTAATGTAGTCACGTCCGAGGTTAAAAGAAAGTTGTTAAAGTTGATAGATTAGGTTTAGGTTTTGACGGCGCCTCCGACGTTTCCAAAGATTACCAGCCCCAATAATCTTAGTAAAGAGAGCCAATGTATCCTCTGATCGTCTCCGAATTGTATACAAAGCACTAATGCATGTTCAGTGTATTCAATCGCCTGGCGTCAAGCATTGTCCCACAAGAATTTCACCGAAGCGAGCGGCCGGCAGAGTCTTCACCTGCTAAAAACTTGATCACGTTGATAGGTCGTACTACCCTTCTCATCGGGTGGTGACACTATCAGCGCATGCGTAATGTATTCGTGAACGCTTAAAGATACCGAATCAAATCCGGACGTGGTGGCTCAATCAAAAATCTGTCGTACAAGCCCATGATTCTGCCTGCATTCATGAGAGCCCCCAGCCCTTACGGATTGACAGGCTGATCTTACCATTTGGGGATGCCGAAAGACCAGAAGAGTGGTGGAAAGCCAGATACTGGTGATGATCCTGGAACTCAGCTGACCCCGCACCAACGTACGATATGTGCGCACACATTTGGCTACACAGTCCGAAAGAACTCCAAAGCAAAATAAAAGGCGGCGACTCATGCCGCACCGTCGTGAAAGGTGTGGTCACACAGCATCATCGGGGCAACATCAAAGATAAAGGCTGTGGGATTTGTGCATCTTTCGAGCTGAAAATTAGGCGATGCATCCACTGCAAAGATATCCCGCCGACCCGTCTGGCCCCTTTGTGAATTTTTGGTCTAGCCGTCGTCTGCTTAACAGAAGCTGGTGGACGCGGCGAGTATGTCACCTCTGCTGCAAGAGCATGCTTGGTAAGGATCCAACTTCGCTCGTTAGACGATGACCGGTACTGCCCTCACTGTGACAATACTTGAGCGGGCTTGAGAAAAAAGTAGTCATGAATGCTTTACGTGAATGTTCAGGGAATCTCAGAAAAGTCGATGCCTTATTCTCCTTTATCGATGGCGACCTATACGACGCCGTGAAGCCATACAACTACTCTGGACCCCTAAACCAGAATCAAGAGCACCTGCGAACAAACATCAAATGTGTGGATCGTGCTAGTATCCCGGTCCATGATCTTAAAAATTTCGAACAACATGTCCAATTGAAGAGGCATGGATTTGAATTCATACGCCACCAGTCTCAGGTCCCGCTTTGCTTTGGCGATGACAAAGATCTTGGACTGTACATGGATGAAACCATGGCCCTTCTGAAGAATCATCTCCAATGCGAGCATATCATATGCTACGATTATAGAGTGAGTACTTAAACCCTAAGACATAGGTCAAAGCCGAGGATATCAGTACAGAAAGAGCGGGCTCAATCTCGAGCCAGATGTTCACGAAAATCCCTCCTTGAAGCGTCCGGATGAGCCTGCCTACACGCCTCATATTGGTTTTACCCTTTGCAATCCTTTCTTCGTACCTACGAAGGATGCTAATTTCTACCAGATCACACTGTGGAAGGCGGTTTGCGACGCGCTCGGAGACATCTCAGCCAAGAAGAGATCAGCAAATACTTCACAAATGATTGGCGGATCCAGATCATCAAGTATGTCAAAGATATCTCGTAGACAGATGAAGCCTCGGACCTCACCAATAATGTAGTGCCTGGAGGCCCTTGTTTGCCCCAGTAGAGCAATCGCCGCTCGCATTTTGCGATTTCTTTTCTGTAAAGGAACGAGATCTCATAGCTGTTGACAGGATTTCTCCGCAATATGAAGGTGAGGTTTATTATCTGAAGTTCAGCGAGGATCATCGGTGGTATTACTTGAGCGGCCAAAAGCCGGACGAGCTTGTAGTGTTCATGAGCTACGATTCTGATCCTGGCGACGGGCCAGCGTGTAAGTTTCACGACAACATACTCGAATATACTGGACACTGATGCACCTAGTCTGCCCTCACGCAGCGTTCAAGGAGCAATCGTCGAGGCCTCAAAGGGAGAGTATAGAACTTCGGATGATACTGATTCAGAGGAAATAGTCCAGGTGACAGATATGCTTCATGTCACGTGATTTCAACAAAACATCTCACAGAATGTTGGTTTCAACCGAAGTACCCCGTCTATCTTCATTTGATATTCCACAATCTTGCATCTAAGTTCTGGTATCATACTTCCCAGCACTCCATGATAACAAACACGTCCTCACCCGAGATGAGGAGATCAAGACGCTTCGAAGTTTTTCCTTGGCGGTGGACGCCTTGCGGGAAATGTAGCCTCCCAGGCGCTTTGTACTTTTATCAAAGTTGCCTCCTGATGCCCAGAAGCCAAAGCTGCCATACCGAACGGACGTCCGTTGAACTCGAGATATCCTAGCGGGAGACTCGCAATAGGGTAACCTAACCTCTCGTCAATTAAAAACGATGAAGCGGGACTGCGCACGAACCGCTTGCGGACGCGAGATCGGTCATTGAGCTTTCCGCAGGCCCAATGATTACATCGAGGTTGTACTCCTTCAAAATCTTGTCAATGCCTCTTGTTCTAGATACCTCTCTGGCATGATGCAATGCTGCCTCAAGGGTCTCGGTCGTAAGCGTGCTCGCGAGAGCCTTCTCCAGCTTGTCTTGTTTTGGGTACCCTAATTCAATCAGTATAGACACCCCAATATTTTGATTGTGAAACACTGACGAGGAGGCAACTCTTTATCGGAATACTTCCGATTGAACTCTACAAGCTCTTCCAACGTGTGCACCTGAGAGTTTTCCAGTCCAGCTGTGTATTGCTCGAAGTCTTCTTTGAAGTGACCAGCTAGTATAGCGTTAGTCCACGAGACTCTGCAGTTTCTCTAGCGATAAATCTGAATAAAACGTACTCCAAAGGGTGCTGAGACAATCCTTTCCGTTAAGTTCTAGGTCGTCTCCAGTGGGTAACGGGACGTATTTCTGAAAGGATCTCGCCATAGTCTCGATCTTCTTGTAAGCGTCCTCAAATTGACCCCTCTAAGCAGCTTCGATTAGCGGACATCAAAAGTACAAAAGCAGGGGCTTACCATCTGCTCGGTAGTCCCCTCGTAGGGCTTAGTGACAAAGTCTGGATAATTCCATTCGGCAGGATCTAGGACACCAACCCTTAGGTCTGCCCAAGTATCCGTCATGACAGAGCGATACCCATCTGGCGGTACAGTTGTCTTGACTGGGTCCACGATGATATCCATCAAGAGTGCGAGATCCAACACGCTCTTCGTCATTGGTCCTGCGGCATCACATATATGAGATACCGGGACAATGCCTTGCTGCGAGACGATGCCAATTGTGGGTTTTATTGTGTAAAGAGCGGCACGATTGCTTGGCATTATCAGGGACCCCTCCGTCTCCGTACCAAGCGCAAATGGTGAGAAGCCAGCGCTGACAGCGATGGCGGAACCGGAAGACGAGCCCCCCGGATTCTGGACAAACGTCAGAGCGATCGTATCAAATGCAGGAAGATTCTTACGCTGTGTCCTCCAAATGTGTCATCGTCTCTCATCCCGCCGTGGACATAGGCCGATTGACCTTGGCCACCGACGGCTGACCACCCGCAGATGGTACGCGAACCTCTGAAATGGATTGAATCAGCGATGTTCGACCCATATTGCCTCTGTGGAGGGCCAGTGTTCCAAAAGCTGCCACAAAGAGCTAAGGACGTTTCCAGCCGGCAGAATCCAAGGTCAGTTTGTAGCATACTTGTACCAGCTAAGCTCCTGTGCAATACTCATTAGTGTCAGACGAGAGGGTCTCGGGGGTTTTATCGTACAGAGAGATTTGCCTTCCCAAGAATGATGACACCGGCCTTGATCAGCTATTTCCACGAGTTAATACATGACGACAAGCATAGAGGCCGGCAAACTCACCCTCTCCACTACATCGGCACTTTTCTTTGGGCGCGCTCCCACGAGGGCGAAGCTGCCAGAGGTGGTATCCATGCCAAGGTCGGGATGAGTATCCGTATTGTCCTTGCTGCTTGTGAGTTGCTAATGAATTGTGCTCTCAGTAGTGAGCTCTACCTTGACCAGTATTGGTAGTCCATGGAGGTTAGACCGAAGTGATCCGCTCGACCGTTCTCTGTCCAAGGCATCGGCTTGCGCTATCAAGCTGCTTCTCGGAGCAGTGGAAATCACCGCTCTCAAGTATCCATTATTTCTTTCAATCTCGGCAAGATAGATTTCCACGAGCTGTGCGCTGGTCACGTTCCCGGACGCTAGAAGCGTTTCAACCTGGGACGCTGTGGTGGTGAGAACGTCAAATGGAGCATTCGCCATTATGGATCCCTGAGAAAACCGCGTAGCTGTACGGCTGAATTGGAATGATACAGCACTGAGAATTTGAAAGGGGCGTAGCATCAAGTATGGTATAAATACAACGCCGGTCAGCGTGAGCAGCCAGATTCTACTCATGATAGCCTAAGATCCTGAATGGTCGAGGGACAAGGAGCTTTATTGCCTAGCGTATGCCAGCCTCATTCAGACTGCGACAGGGGCGATGGGATGCATGACCCCACCCACCCAACATTCCATACGCGATACCTGCAGCTTCGCGTCGTCTTACCTGTAACAATACTCATTCGGTCTGACTTAAGGGTGGCTTTCGATCCAATGGTAAGCATGCGCACTACTCCATACGGATTGTCACAGCCTGACCTATGATCTTGGAGCCAATTTTTCAGCTGCAGTCATGGAGGGTGTCGAGGTGACTTCAATAATGTTGTGTAATTTAGACGCACGGATCCAAATACTTGAGCCATGTCCTCCTTTAAGCGCTGAAAATATGAGTTATATATATTTACTGCGGTATCTATGATCATGAGCACAAATGTTTGTCTTCTACCTATCCAGGAAAATATTGTCAGGTACCTGATACCTCTATATGGCGGTTCATACAGAATTTTTACTTCCAAAATTGGGTCGGTATCATGGTGAGTGAAGATCGTCAGGTGACAGTCAGTGACTGACAATGATCCAAAGCACCAAGAAGTCTCTCTATCAATGTCCAGGAAACCAATCTTCTTCAGACAATCACCGGACAATCGTTTTCCCGATCACAAGATCCCCACTTCGCCAACGCTATCGCTCTCCTCAACTTGTTAAGAAGAAGAACAGAATTGCTCGTGGTACCTCAGGCTATCTTTTCGGATTCGATTAAGCCAGGCGCAAACGCCTCATGGGATTCTGTAGTCCATCTCATGAGTCAAGCAGGGAAATGCCTGAAGGATAATACCCAGATATCGGGTGATGAGGTAATCGCCATGGCAGTAGAAAACGGGCTTCTACAAGAACAATGTCTGGAACCAGGACAACTACGAGACGTTTCGAGACGGCTTGTTTATGCTATCGTGGCATGCTTGACCATGCTGTTTGTGTCTGAGGCTCTTGAACCAGAAGCACCTCAGAGCCTTCTGGTGTCTGTGCAGAAAGCAAAAGAGACAGCTATCTCTTCGCTCGCAGTATCTGAGGCTCAACGTCCGATTCTTGAGACTCTGACCAAATTTAATGAGGTTCTACCAATATCACCACCTAATGAGACGCATTCAGAACCTACAGGGCTTCTTCACGTCTCTAACCTTAACGCGTCGACCCTGACTCAGATAGGTGGTATCAAGATTCGCTGGGTAACATGTATCGGCTCCCATCTGGACTTCGACTTCCTTGACCGGCGACTAGCACTATTCTCATTCCCAACTTTCTGTCACTTGCACACACTGGGCGATTCTGTCTTTTCCTGGTAAGTAAGTGCTTGCCACAGCAATACGGAATTCTTCCTAATGTTACTTCTAGTGTAGTCGAAGACTACTACGATGAGTAGAATCGACCCAAAGAGTTTACGACCAAGGCCTTTCTCGATGAAGTGCTACTTTCTTATCAACTCTTGTTTGGAGACGACAGGCGGTCCCGCAAGGTTTATGCTCAAACAGAGAGAAATCTTGCGTACCAAAGCCGCGGGGGAGTCGACGACCAGGTCTTGGACAAGCTTTGTAGGTACAAGGAGTCGGGCTCACTCAAGACACGCACCTCTTACAGCAAGAATCAGCACTTCCCCATCTTAGGATATCGGCTCGCTGTGATCCAAGAAGATATTGATCACATGCAACTCAACAGGATCACGGCATTATGGCGCGATCGTAGAGACTTATCGCGCTGGTATACATTTTGGGCCGTCTTGATCATTGGTGGGATTGGAGTCATCTTGGCGGCCATCCAGACTTGTTTCACCGTCATCCAAACAATTTATACCATCAAAGCGTACCGAAAAAGCCTGTAAAAACGTATGATACTTTCACCTCCTCCATTGTCTAACTCGTGCTGCCGCCCTGGGATCTTGCCAGGCGCCACGTCATGCAAAGAGTCTGTCCACCGTCTGCGCATGCTCTTTCTAGAACAGGGATTAGGAGTACCCAGGCGAGACTAATGTTATCCCGGGACAATCCCAATCATGGCCTCCGGTCGGCCGTTACCGAGAACTGATGGCATCGATGTTAAGATAAAGGCCGACTGTTCGTATTGAGAAATCAGCAAAGAAAAGGTGAACCCGATAGGGGGGAAGGTAGGATTGGCGGTAAAAGAGAGTACATGTACGACTCATCAATAGAATCGCTTGTCTCTCATCTGACTTCTCATTATCATGCCATCATTCAAGCAAGCTTGGATGTCATACATCCGAGAGCAAAGAGTCGACGTTACTGCAAGCCGTAGCCGCACCACGCTTCCAAGTTTGGACCTAACCGATTATCTTCAACATGTCAGCGGTGGATCCTGACACTGGCTCATATCTGCAACGCGAGTTTCTCCATCGCTTCAAGCCAAAAGCCACTTTTTTTTCATTCGTTATCGTACCATCGAGCTCTTTGCAGTTAAAACTTTTGGTTTAAATATACAGAGGATGATTGTTCTAAGAGCAGTAAATGGGCATGGGAGCTGGTTTTATGTCTCAAAAGCTAGGATTGGGGATTGAACTGAGCTTGGGAATTAGAGAGTGGTAGTAGGCTAACGACAATTCTAGGCTTTCGTAGTCAATCTCAGTTATGACTTCAGGATCTCATAGATCAATATTTCAAGGACCTCGTTTCGGTTTCGTAATGGCTATAGATGGCCTTCCATCTCGACGTACAGTTCAATGCACGAGCATGCAATTCATTCATTCATTCATGTTCCTAGTAATAAGAAGCCCGCTACCCAAATCTTCGAAGAGGAGCGAACGACGAGCAATAGCACTCCCCAGCAGCACTTTCCTCTTGATAACTAAAACGTCCCAGAGCTTCATGATCCTGATTCCAGATGATCCGATCACCGCACCCATCGAATGAGATTTCGGCACCGTTGCCGAAATAGACGAATATACCAGTTGAATAGTAGTACACATCCATGTTTTGAGATTCCGGGATTTGGTGGACCTCGACACGCGTCAGAATACCCTCGCATATACCATTGAGCGGCGTGTCCATGTATACGGATTCACCGATCCTCCATTTAGTTTCATCGGTGATCTTTTCGAATGGTCCAGCTTGTCCTTCGGCTTGTGAGGAAGCGGTGATTGATTCTCCACGCCTCGAGATCTCATTCGCATCATCCTCGGTAATATTGTCGCTCGCTGTCAGCTGTTGGCGAATTGCCACTTCCGTAATCATGTTCTCATTCCAGACATATCCGATGCCTATCCTATTCACCGTAGAAGGCAGGCGAGATGTCCAGTCCGGTGTTGGTGGAGACGTACCCAAAGCAATAAACCCCCAGCCGTTCCATTGCAGCTTGTTGACATTGGCATTCGCATTATTGAGCAATGCGAACAACTTCTGAAAGGTATTTACGTTCGGCGTGACCCATCTGCGGATATCCGCCTGAAGCGTCAATCCTGGACCACCGGTCAGCCGTCCAGTATCTATCGGCTTCTCATTAGGATTAGACGTCAGAAAAAGTGCAATGTTGGCGACAGTGACCGGCCATGGTTTAGGCGGAAGATTCGAACAGACAATGGTTACGTATGGGGGAGAGAATGATAGCTTGAAGGAGGTCGGAAACAGAGCCAAGATCGCGTGCATATGTTCCCTGCTCGGAATGTAATGGACTCCGTCTTTATACAGGGTGAAATCCATCTCCACATGTCGCGTGTATTCGAAGCATTCGCCCTCAATGAGGAATCTTGTCGCCCATGATGGTGGATCAGGTTGTCGGTACCCATCCCAGTCAAAAGGTGAACCCGGCATTTTCGGCAATTTGTAGGGTGAGGTATGCGCGCAGAGTACGGGAGTTGGCGCCATTCGGCAGTACGCTGTAGAAGATGAGGGAGTACGATCAGGAGCCGTCAAGGAAGGGGCAATCAGCTTCCACGACTGTCGATGTATCGATAGCCGCAGTTTTGAGGTGAAGTAGAACCCGAAAAGGGAAGCAATTTATAGATATAAATACGTAAGACTATATCGATGGTCGAGAAGGAAGAATGAATCAATATTAATAAAAAGTTAATAACATCACCTTCTAGAGTTTATTCGCCTATCCTAAGGATACGAGCAAGTTTGAGTCCTTTTGCCAGGAGATTGAAAATTGAGAAATAGAAAACGCCCATTCTACAAGATGAGCATGTATACCTAGTTTCAAAGTATCGGCTAAAGTACATGAAAAGCATTTTCTACACTACAACAATGCAGTCCAAATCCAAGCAGAAGAATCCAAAAAAGTTTTGCGACTGCACAAAGCCTTTCTTTGTAATTACAAGTGCAAAAGGAAGTTTCGTAAACTCGAATCCCGATATCCGTATTGTAAATCAACGCAATCTGCAGACCGGTTACTTATCGTACTCGTCAGATATGATTGAAACAAATTGCAAGTCAAAAGATGCTATGACCTAAGTGAAAAGCTCACAGATTAATATGTATATGGCAGAGCAGCCAGATCATGAAAGCGGCGGTGCGATGATCGTCATAGAGATAACTTGCCGTTGTCGAATCCTGCAGGATTTCGTGGGGTTGGAGCCCAAATACGGGCTAGAATCATTCGATCTGAGACAAGGTACACAAGTAACGATTTTGCTGTGATCAAGACATTAATTTTCGATTATCTAAACCTATTCAATGGAAAACTTGACAGGCCAACGTCGCAACATTTGACTACAAAGCCGAATAGTTACTTGGCAGGTGATCCATGTTGAATTTGTAGAAGGGAAATAGCGAGTCTTCAAGAGTGCTTTTAAGCTTTAATGGCAAAACACTTAGAGCACCTTGAATGGGAAAACAAATGCTACAATGCAGAGTAAAAGCTACGTTCGTTTACCATGTATGCAATAGCTTATACCGATGCTCATTGTCGTTTTCTCTATGGCTGGGACCATAAGGTCAACGACGTCACCATTTCAATCACACGTCCAGATTTGAATCCATCCGTATAACATATATTCGCTACCAAGACATGCGTTTCGTCAACTCACCAACTCGTTTCACCTCGGTGATAGAACCGCCCAGCAGCCCAGCTCACCCACTAAACTCCATCTTCCCAGCCCCGAAAGCCTACGCCTTATGCACCTTCACAAACCTAACCGGATCCTACATCTCTGTCAGCACATCTTTTCCTTTCCCACCAATGAAGGATTTGCAGAACTCACCCCCTTACTACTAGTAAAACAATCATCCTCCGTCAACGTGCTCAAAAAGCTATCCTCAGGACACCCATTCGCAGCATAAAGATCCACCACCATCCCACTATCCGTGATCCCATTAACACCTACACTGCGAGAGACGTCCGCTCCGTCTTTGTACAGGGGCCCGCCAGCGCAGTCGCGTTCAACGCCGTCGGCTTCCGAGACGGTCATGATGCCGGTAGCGGGCTTGTCGGATTCACAGCCGTGTTCGTAGAAGTCGACGTACCTGGTTTGAGTTAGTGGGTTGTGAGGTGTGGGTTTGGGTGATCTAGATTGGGGTGGGGATAGAAGGGGAGGAGGGTGTGTGTGGAAAAGAGGGAAGGGGAACGTATGGGGGGAGAGAAAAGCGAGCTTACCAGTACGCTGACGCTACGTGAGCGAGGAGGGGGAGAGCGAAGAGGAGGGTTTTGAAAGAATGCATGATGTGGTTTGGGTAGTTGATGTTTTGATGGCGGGTCGTAGTATAGAAACGAATTAATCGATATCGTCTTAAATGGTTTTCGTTTCTCTCTTAATCTATTCTGAGTTGTGAGCTGCTGATTCTGGTTTTATCCTGTATCATGTGGGGAAAATCTGGGCCTTTATACAGATTATCATTGAGATGCTTGCTATGTAAAGAGCGTGCCAGACACGAATCTCTCCCCAAACAACAAGTGACATCATCCGGACAACAAGCACACAGCCCCCATAATTGGGATTTGTCCTTCGAAACATAGTTGAAAGCCAAGAGATGTTTGGTCGCTGTTGTACGTTGTGGGATGACCATGATGTTTCGTGTTGGAAACAAGCACAGGGTTTGAAGATGGGGAATGGAGAATACCAACAACAAACCTCCGCGTGTTTAGATAGTGATGAAGGAAGGTAAAGGTGAGTGGCACGATCAGTGCCAGTGCGCAGAATCACTATGGATGTTAATTGTCTAGCGCGTTGGTTTATATTGACATAATAAGGCCGATCAGAAGGATCTAAGGGTCTCCAGCCTCGACCACCTTTCTCCACGATCCTTCGTGGAGATGCAACACCCACACATGTTTCGCATGCTACACTATTGTTCAATCTCTTTGTACTTCGTCATCGTTGATATGCACTGCCCGCATGATTCGGTCATCGTAGCTTTTCGTAGCGTCACCGAAGTTGGTGCGTGGAAATAGAGCAGAGGAAGACCTGCGCGATGACCGGTGATTCAATGGCATGAATGATGAGATGAATGATGAGTTTGTAAAGATTCACTATCTCGCAGGACTTGCCTTTCTATCTTTCTATCTTACGCCCAGACTTCTCAGATGATTGATGCATGCAGAACATACTTGCCAAACAGACGCATCCCATCGATCTACTCTAAAGTCTATTGAGTCCCAGCCGCCAGGATACCTTAGAAAAAATACCACAAAACAAATGCTCCCACAGCAATACCCAGAATACCGTTTGGCAAAATCGAATGTGCTGTAGAGAGGTGGGAGTGGTGAGCAGCTGGGTTTGAAGTCATGGTCGAGATATCATCCACCACCACAAAACCGCCCGTACCATCTAAATCATTTGACCTCGCGAGCTTCCTCGGTTCGCACGCCGCGACAGCCGTTCCTGCCGGGACATCCCCGCCGATACAGTCCCCTAGAGTACCTGCGTAGCAATATAAAGTTGCCGTAAAGCCATAAAAGCCTTTATATCCCGGTGAGACTTGATATGTGAGATTGGCCACGGAGCCGTCAACTGAGTGTTCGAATGTGCCATTAGTTGCGTGTCGGATGGCATCATAGACCTTTTCCTCGGCAATGATGGTAATGTTTAATATGGAAATATCGCCAATGACGCCTCCGGTTTCGAGTGGGCAGGTTGTGTTCCGCTCGGATACGGGACAGTCGATGCCTTTGCTGACGCGATAAGTGAAATTAGACGGGATCGTGTAAACGTCGCCGACCTGAGTGAAGCAGTCAGTAGCAGCCATGCTGATGCTGATAAAGGATAGCAAAGAGAGTAACAGCAATTCAAATTTTGCAGTCATGATGATATTCAATGTATTTCTTTAGGACAAAGTAAATTGATGTGAGAATTGATTTTCTCAAAGAGAAAAGACGTCAGAAAGTGTTCACCGCCGTCAGGATGAGGTAACGTGACGTGTGGCCGAGCCAACAGCACGGGACGGCCATCTGAGAGATGTGACCCCGCCGCATGGTTGAATCAGACCAATAAAATAGACAAAGTGACACAGGCTAAAGTGAATTACTACAGTAGAAGGAATCGAAGGATCGCAATTGCATGGAGGCGAAGCATCATGAAACTAGGAGCGCCAAGCGCCAAGACAGCGCCAAGACCCTAGGGCGCTTCCGCCGGTGCGCTTTCCGTCCGCTTTGGGCGGTGAAGGTCCACCAACAACACTGCTCTCCATTCGTCTTGCTTCATCCCTTTCTGTTGAGAGGTTATGAGTGGCAGATTGCAAACGGAAAGAGGCCGTTTATGAGACCATAGCTACGCACACTATCATTCATGTTCTCTACGCTAGTCTGATCCTGCCCTAATTCCTGTGTAGAGATTGCAAACTTTCCCAAGCATGCTCCTAGCATCCCGCCCAAGTCTTCCCATCGGGATCTGTCATGCCAGTACAGCCACCCATTCCATGTATATCTTTCTTCTAAGCCTTGCTTGTCCATTTCGAAGTATCCTCATTGCACGCTTACCTGTTTCATTTTTCTCATATCAGCCAAAATAGCCAGTGCTGTGGCGTCTATGACGTACGGGAGTGTCCTCAAGATGTAGATTTAGCTCATATGGCCGGTTGAAACGTACTGAGAGCGTTTGGTTGTGTCGTTTGTTGATGGATTTCCACAGCATTTTGTTTCATCGTCTCAGATGTAGCCCATCAACATCGTTCTTGCTCCAACGCTGTCGATCAGGACTTATCCGCATTCTATTTGCCGTTCATGAAGCAATGGGAGTCAGCTGTGAGGCAGAGATTCGTTTGCCAAAGCGCAGCTGTCTTCACGCCTACATGATGACGTTTTCAGCATCCCATTCGCATCATCACTGCTTCCATCGATATCTGAATGTTGTTACCAACGAGTCCTCGATCCTGTTCGAAATGATGTGAGTTCATCCAATTCTCCTACACTAAATCCGAGAATCTTCAGGTGAGCAATGAGGAATCATTAAACTATAAGAACGCTTGGATTTCCATCATTCCAGAAGGCAGAMTTCCTCATCTCAATAACATCCTGAGAACAATTCACCCGTATAATTCTAAAATACCCTAATACTTTTTTCTATTCAAACAAGCATCATGTTGAACAAGCAAGCTCTGGTAGCACTTGCAGCATGCCTCACTTTCCTTCCTGTGACATTAGCTGAAGATGATCACAAGCCACCCATGGCCTTCTGCAAAGAAGGTACTTGTAACAATGACGACGGTGGCTGTCCGGCGCAGATCACATCTTCTGGCGATGGCTACCCAGCTTGTAAAGTCTACACGACTGACGACGTGCTTGAGGTTGGTGAATTCGAGGCTGCCGAGGGAGGGTAAGTACACATCGTAATTCACTTCCAGCTTCAGCTAAACATAACTGATATCTTCCTACCAGAGGTACAAAAGTATTCATGGATATAGCCGAACCCGATCCGGGCTGCACAACGATAGTCAGATCACCTGCCAGCACCGACTTGGAACATTGCGGTTTCTCTGTTGGCTACTACACGAACGCTGTCTGCGCTGCAATCACCCTCAAGGATAGTTTCGTGATTCAGAAATGCTGTGGGACCCAAAATTGCGAGGATGCCGGCGTTACCGCGCCCTCAAAGATGATCCGTGGCATGGATTACAAGCGAGGTCTTTTAAGTCGAGGCGTCGAGATCAGGGGCAAAGATGGCAAGGTCATCGAGCCCAGTCAAGTTGGAAACCCGCCCCAGAAGAAGAAACCTCTCGCCCGCCGTGGTGATGATAAGGATTGCAAGTCCTATGTACCTGATGGCGAAGTCTACACCCGACCAGATGATAGGACTCAAATTCTTGCTACTGTACGATATCCTCATCTATCCAACAGACCTCGACATCAGCTGACGAATCCTACAGGGCATCGATGGTGGAACAGGAGGTTCGGAAATAACAATCTCCCATTCTCGAGAGGTTTCCCAGTCAACCACATTCTCAGCCGGCATCAACATCGAGGTTATTTCCGCCTCAACTGAAATGACCTTCGAAACAAGTATTACGGATACGAAAGAGAAGAAATGGACGGTGCCCGCGGGACAAACTGGGAAATTAGGCTTCACCCCTAACCTCAAATGTACCTCAGGTATGCTGAATCTCTACCCAACCCCGTCACATAATCGCTGGATACTAATGACGATTGTCCGATAGGCTCTCTAGAATGCAAAGACGGAACCTCCACCGGCGAAGCTTGCACGGGATACAAGGAAGCAGATGAGATCGCCGGAACTTACGCTATCATTGCGGTCTCTTGATTCACAAGCCCGAAGATGAGATCTTTGGAAGGGAGTTTTCTAGCTGGACATATGGCAAGATTTGATGAGGAAGAGAACGCTGGCTCGTTCTTTTGAGTACTCGATCTTGATATTTAGCCAAGAATAGAAAGTGCCTTTCCACTGAAAATAATTACCACAATCCTTGACGCATGAATCCAAATTCCACAACCCTACTACACCCATCATCTACATCCCTTTGCCACAAATCCCAGCGGAATTTCCCCGGCACTATTTCCCCAAAACCTCGACCAAACCCCAAACATAAAAGCCATTACTTTCCCGAGCCCATCCTCTAATTCAGCAGGCTCGAGGTATATCTTGTAATATCTCTTACCGCAAGTCTAGATAACTTAGAAGAGTAAAGATTACTATCCATTCCCACCCATCCCCAAAACTCAAGCTACACAGCCAACAACCCAAGCAACCCCTCCTACAGGAAATAAAGCCCACCACCTATTCGCTTTTGAGGGTTACTCGAAAAAGTTTCCCAGGGGAGCTCCTTCATTCCCATCTCTGCCTCAACCTCCAACCCAAAAACAAATACCC
This sequence comes from Opeltia flavorubescens, assembly GCA_000442125.1. Lineage (NCBI taxonomy): Eukaryota > Fungi > Ascomycota > Lecanoromycetes > Teloschistales > Teloschistaceae > Opeltia > Opeltia flavorubescens. Next base: position 2,695,451 of record KE546965.1, on the reverse strand, counting down.
GATCCTGTTCCCGTACTTTCAACCAAGTCTCCAACCAAACGAATTCCTTCCCTCAACCGCGATTACTTCGAAGACACTTTATCGCAGAGGCCTTTAGCATTCCTTATTCAACCAAAATCTTTATTCTCCCTATTCGGATCCCAAATATACCTTCCAATGTCTTCACTTCCCGTACCGATTCTCTATCCGTCAAAAGGATACGGACAGAAAGAAAAAGAAAGTAATAAGAAGAAAAGCAAGGAAGGAAGACTATGGTCTTTATATCCTTGATAGTATAATACTATTTTTGGTTTTATCAACCCTAATAACTTATCCAGTAACCTATTTTCGCTTCTATTCCAATACTGGCAACACCTACGTATTATCTCCGATATTACTAGTTTTACTTCTTCTAAATGCACTGAAGTCGTGACACCGAATCCAATGTTGGGAGGTACAGTGTCATGTAATACGTCATTAACTTGTTGTTAACAGTGAGTTGACAGAACATCAGCAGCCACTTGGACATCCACTCATTGGACTTTGTCCCAAGAAAATATCCCAAAAGAGGGTTAGACTCGGCTTTTCTTCGGCTAAACCCCTTCCCCTCGATCTTCAGGTTTTCGTCTTTCTTGGTCCTACTTTCGATATTGAACTACTTCTCGCTGAAACTTGCGCAACTGTATTGCTCCCGGTAAGAAACCATATGTAATACTTCTCTGACGCTAGCTGTCAAATATAACTCTCCTCCATTAGATATCCCCTTCGCCACACTGGATTCGATAGACTTGAATACGGCTCCGAAAAACAGCAACGGTCCATTTTTTATATTCGTTAACGGTAGAAGAAATGAATCCAAAGAACGAAGAACAAAGACAAAGGAGAGAGGAAAAGGAGCGGAAGAAACTATTCTCCAAGCTGCCCCCTGAGAGTTTCCCAAATCTCTACCATCTGAAACCATCTCATACCATCTCATACCACTGGTATCAGCAGCCTCATTAACCTGAATTTCTCGCTTCCATACCACAACTATGTTGCCTGCGACACCCACAGCTTTACACTTAAACGTTTCCTCTCGTTCCCTTCACACTCCTCCCTCACCCATTTAGCTTTACCTTTCACCCCTTCTTATCCTTTGAAAGCTTAAATGAATAAAGTACCCGCAGATATCCTCCCAGTGCCCTCCCAATGCAGCCTTCTTCCGAAGGATCCATCGCTCTCGGAAATAGATACCTCATGTCCTATCCATCTATCCATCCACTCATCCATTCACCAGACCCGAAAACCTAGACCAACACCCAATAAAAGTAATGACCAATAACCAATATAAGCAACTCGAAGATTTTAGAGACCCCATCAGAGATCTTCCATCCCGATCAATGTTTACCTCAACCTTGATACCTTCTATCTCTCGTACAACAACCTCGCCCATTGATACATCGATCTACCACCAAAAACATCTCTAATTCTGTTTGACCTTTCCCGGACCCCCTTCATAATCTCTCAACGCCCCCCGCTCCAACCCCCTACTCCTCCCATTTCCCTCCCTTGCTCCACCTACTCCCCTTTGCCATCATATCCATTCATACCTACCCCATATATCCCATACTTCGAACCCTCGAACCTCAATTCGAGCTCCTTACAAAACCTCCCGACCCATATTTGCCCTTCAAACCAACCTCTCCTCCTCCACAACTCCACACCCCCCAACCCCTTAAGCCTCCCCAACTAAAAACCCCGCGAACAATAAAGGCATCTCTACTCCTCACATAATCCAATAAAACTTATAGGCGATTTCTATGAATGAGTGACGGTATTGAATCGTATTGATCAGATACAGACAGGAGAAGAAAATCGAGAGAAGAAGCATCTCCTTTCCACCATCTTCACACAATCCTCGCAAGACGCCCAACCTCAAAACCAAAAAAAATAACGAAAAGGTCGGTTACCAATAACGTAAATTCATCAACGCGCGAAAGAAAGATCCTTATACCAAAAGGCTCCCGAAAAGGCCTTTGTATTCCTCATGGTCGCTCTCTTGACGGTCACAAATCACACAGGAGTAACCCATCTCTTTTATCTCAATACTCCGAAGGAAAACTACTCGACATAAATACACGTAGGCAGATCCCTCGACTTCTACACCCCTCCTATGAATCAAACTCCACCAATCTCACTATGATCCATCACGCCACCTGCAGCAAGAACGGACTATCTTAATTCTCATAAAACCTCGTGCAACGGCATTCGCGCTTAAGAAAGCTGATATCGAATGCCCGGAGCATGGGGAATGGATTCTGATAACAGGAATCGTGAGACGGCAGTTCGCATCATAATTACTCTCTCTCAAATGTCATTGCAACTCGAGGAGAAGTTTCCGCCTATCGATCCTTAGATATCATGGATGCAATTATCACCCCTCAGCCACATCCTACACAACCCTCTTTTAAAGCAACCACATAGCAAACCATGCCAAATCTCTGCTAGACCATCTATCTCACCAGCGACCACACGACCATCAAACCACCTCACCCACCCTCCCCTATCCCATTCTCCCCTACTGCAGCGCCTTAGGATCCACATTCCTCGCCGCCTGCCCACACTCTTCAGCATTATACCCCACAATATCCGCACTCGCCGAATACCCCCCCTGCTTATCATACACCCCCGCCAACTGCTTCGGTACATTCCCCGCCAACGGTCCCACCATCGTAACATTCCCCCCCCTCATCTTCGGCTCCGCAAAAGTCTCATTAAAATAATAAGTATTTCTTTGACACAGCCCATTCGTCAAAACAACCGGTTGATTAATGAGCGCGTGGAAGGTCTTCGCGGTATAGAGGGGGGATTTCGTGGTTATGAAGTCCAAGTCGTAGGCTTCTGGGATGACGCCGGGGCCAGAAATGGGGTTAGGGATGAGGATTTGTTTGACTTGTGCTGAATACTCGCCGGGGGCGATGGGGGCGTAGGCGTCGTTGTTGGGGGCGAAGCGGCCGACGAAGATGGGGGTTCCTTCGGCGGTGCCGACAGTAGCTGTGAAGGTCAGTCAGTGATACATCCTTCACGAGGGGGCTCCCTTGCAAAAGGTTAGGAGGAAGGAGATCTCAAGCGTACCGGGTACTACTCCCTGAAACTCCTGGCCATCGACCCCACCGACGTAATTCTGGATGTTGTAATTGAATGGCGTTTTGCCATCCTTGAGACGATCGGTGTATGGAATGTAGATGCCTCCGGATAGTAGAGCGGAGATCTGCAGGTTGATCATGCGGATATCATTCTGGTAGCCAGTAGACACATAGACTGGGTGAGCGTCGGCTGGAAAACCCTTAGGGAAGAGTGTCTTGTCGGAGAAGGGTGGAGTGATCAGCGGGTAAGGCACGATAGATTGGACAGAAGTTTTGGGAACTGGAAGGATGAACCATGCTTGAAGACAGTGAAGAAGGTCAGTTAGTCTAGGTCATGATAGCGGGTAAGAGGGCTAGGTGTCGAACACTCACTTGCGTTGTAGCAAGCAGATCGCAGGTTTGGGTTGTAAAAGGCCAATTTATTTGGGCAAGCTGGGTCCCCAAGTACAAGACGAGCACAGAGGCTGACGAAGCCGAGGACGAAGAGTTGAATTTGCATTCTGTCACGGTGTGAAGACTAGTAAGTGAGAAGTCTGAGGTTGAGATGGGCAATGAAGGTGAATTATGAATACGAGAAAATGAGCTACGGAATCATGTTGAAACTTTGTTCACACAAAGGGAAAGAGCAGCTGATATCCGTCATGACTTTTACACCAATCAGAGGCATCAGCGATCCTCTTCGATGTGTCGACTTGACCTCTTCACATACGTCATGCAATCAATGGGAGAATCTGTTTAACGAAAAGGGAAGGCTTTGAATGAGTAAATTGGCTGCAAGACTGTAGCTCCAGTCATTGGTTCTTAGAAATGTCGGATGCTCCGCTTGCCACATGGCGGAAGCACCTTTCCGAGCGTTTCCGATGCTAGTTCATCCGAGAAAGGGTCTTAGACATTGCGCCATGTGGGTCAGAGGCTTATCAAAATCGTTCGCTTTTCCATTTCCATCATCACATAGATGCACCCCGGCGCTGCCGATCTTCATCACAAGCCAACCAAGAAGCAAAACCCGAACGTCCTGTCTTGGCAAGTATCCCTCCGTCTCGCTATTCATCGTATGTGATTGGGTAGCAAATCGATTCATCGTTGAGCAGTACTGATGCATCGTTGCGCGATGAGACCACCGATCCAACGAATCTGCTTCGGATTTAGGTTTGCCGCTGGTCCGAATCTCCTACCAAACTCTTCAAGCAATCTCGACCGGGAGTCGATGGGATGCAGTAGAAGCCAGGTCTTTTCCATGCTTCTGTCAAGCTGTGGATCAGCCAGTCGAGGTCGAGGAGTCCAGCGCTTGGAAGCATTGCCCAATAACCGTCTCGTCCGAACTAAATGTTGAGCTCTGAGTGCATCAGATTCCAGCAGTGTGTTCCGACGTGCTGCCATACTTCAAAACTGACGAGGCCAGACGCGCTGCGAACATTGAAGTTAGATCGACCAAAGGACGTGGGACAATGAATAGAAGCCTCTGGTAGATGTAAATTCTGAAGTTTCGCTGCTGAAAATGCTATACTCTTAGTTAGGACAAACTATAGTACTGAGCTATGGCGTCCAATGGCACCGTGATAAGAAAACTCTGCTACAAATTAGCGTGATCGCTTCAACTTGACTTAACAGACGTACCAGCCATAGCCTCAAGTTGTATCTGGCACCGGCTCGGACCGTTTGTGAGTGTAGAGGTCTTGAAACATCAATGTCCAACAAAACAGCCTCGAGTAGCGTGGGTCTTTACACTGGCGAGCCTCCACTCATGCCCTGATAGAAGTTTCCCAGGGAGCAGAACAAATGACAAGGACGATCTCATGTCCATTTGCTGTTGCTGCGATTAGGCAGGAGGGCCTGAGGTCGGTGACGCGCCGAATAGCATTTCACGCAACTAAGAGTAGTTCATGTTCTCATGATAGAAAAGTACAATCGTCGAGTTTCCGATCTGGTAAGATATCTCCGCTTCTTAAMCGCAAAGTCGAAACTTGAATCAGCTCCCGCAAGGAAGTCGGTCGGTGCTTGAAGCACAGCAGAAATCCTAAGGGGTATTCCAGTGACTTGGCCAGCTTCCTTCCAGAGCCGCTCAAAGCTTTCTGGATTGTGTCGAAATACGGTGCGCTTAGCCCCAGTCTCGCTGCGATGAAATGGAGGTTTGAGCGTTTGCTCGCCAAAATCGATGGATCCTGCTTGAGAACCTATGATCAAACTCCCGGGTTTTTGGGACAAGAGGCGCAATATTCGGGTAGCGGTCTTCAATTGATTCTCGTAGTTGAAGAGATGGAGAAACATGGTCATCGTAATGATATCGACCGATCCTGGACCAAGCCGCGTCATGAGAGGCCCCGATGTGAACAACGCGTTGTCGGCAAGGATGTTCTCCGCAAAGAAATGACCTGGTGGTAATCGATCTTGATCACGCCAAAGATCATACGCCAAGTCTTCATATTCCGGGAAGAGATCTGAAGCGTACACATTGGCGGCTGGAGCTCCATCAAAGATACATTTTCTAATGTCTTGGCCCAAGCATGCCCCGACATCAAGAAGTGTCTGGCCAGCTTTAAGGCGCGGAAGAACCATATTCTTGTAGAGAGGATGCTTCGCAAGGCCGAAACTCAGGAACCAAAATTCACCTACGCACGGCCAAGGAAAGATGCCCCAGGCTTTGTCTCGCTACATCATCGTGAGCTAGTGTAATGACCCAGAGGCGAATAACTCACAATACTGTAAATGTGTGTTTCCAACTGATCTGCTGGTATTCGGCTATAAGTCGCCAGTAATTTTCTGGCATCTACTGTAAGCTCGGTGGTCAGAAGATGATGGTACCAAGGCCACGCCACGCTTCGGGCACCATCAGGCACTGGCCCATCGAGCATTTTCGCCATTCTTGTTCAACCCGGCATGATATCTTCAAGCTCAAGGATACTTTACTTGAAGAGGATGAGATTGATTGCGGAAAAGGCTACGAAAGCGAAAACGTAGAGCTGAAATATTACATCAGATTCCTGGAACTCGCTAACGGAGCTGAGGATAGTATCTGCTGCAATGTGACATCCCAAGGATCACACCGCCCTAACGGTGATAGCTAGCTGAGCCCCCTCCACACCATCGGGATGAGATGTTAGGGATTAGTTGGGGGCCGAGGTCGATTGGGCTTTCTTGCGTTGAGAGAGCTGGACTCTGTCCATATTGCTCACAAATCAAATGACTGCGAGCGCTCATGAAGGGTAAGGACCATAGCCTGTTGTGCTGGTATATATATGTACTTCTACAAGAGTCCTCACAGGTAGTGATTCGATCAATGTCGTAAAGCATCGGACGGAGGTGACACGTAGAGACTTGACGTCAGGGAAGCTAAGTCAACCACTAGTCCCCTGTTTCATGTTGGCGTGGATCTGAAGGTCTAGGCTCTTCCTTCTCAATTTATATCTTGGTGTGCCCGGATCAGGCAGGTCGGTCGCTGAAGGTAGTAGACCACTATTAATGGACTCCAACCATATGTAATTCATTCCACAAGTCAGCCAATCATGGATACCATCCGTATGATTCTATCAAATAATGAGTGTTCATCGCGCATCAGGTCAGCATGAGTGGGATACTGGAGCGCTGGCCGGACAACTCGGTTCGGCTACGATGGTGAGACAAGCTACCGAATACGAATTATGGTCGGAGAATTTGAGCTGTACTCTACCAAGAATAGATAATAGTGCAGGAAACTTATGCATCCAGATATTCGTAGATAAGGTATGGGACACTCCATTTAGGCTCGAAGATCATGTCTTGTACGAGGGCTGCCAATGGAGACAGGTTTTTGGAGGTCAAGCTGTGGTCTGGAGAAAGATCTGATCAACCAGAAGCTGGAGCTGCAGCACAATGTCGCTATACTTACAACAGTAGATGTAGAAATTGAGCTTTGATTTGCGAATGTTACATTATGCCCTGAACAAAATGTTATGCTCTCTATCCATACGCTGTATCCCATACCCTTCGAATCTCTATCATCTAGGACCCAGCCATGTATTCCCAATCTCTATTCTGTCGTTATGTTTTAGTCTGCCGCCAATCGCCACTCTCCTCCATCTTATAGCAGATCTATCTGTCAAGTCGCATCCATCCCGATCTCAACCATAGAAATTGGTCGCATTCAATCAGCATTCATGCCATTATGCTCCCAATGAAGCATCTTCTTCAAAATCCCTTTATGATGAATCTTATTCCCAGCAGCATCATCCTCACCAGGCTGTCTCATGTCCTTCTCGGTGTCATGCTGTACTTCCGATAGGCCTGGAAGATGACCTTCTTTTTCGAGCTTTTCCTCAGCCTCCGAGCTTGCAGGATGTTGGGTTTGGTGCGAATGGAGACCGGAGGTATGATGTGCGGTATCTATACAAGAAGTCAGAATTAGGTCTCCTACTTTGAATCGGTACAACGATTCTGATGAACTGTTGAAGCAGCATGCAACGTTCCATGGGACTGCTTACTCATGGGCTGTTCAGATTGAAAGCCACTGGCCGCCTTCTGCGGGATTGATTGAGCATTTGCGACGCCAGATTGCTCGTTAACGTTGTTGTAAGCCATAGCTGGTGATCTTCGATATCGTGCTTCCTTGTCTTACTTTTTTCCCTCCGGATGCGATTTGTTCAACAAAAACAGATGTGGCAGATCAGTGAAATTTAATATTGCGAAGCAATAATAATGTGTCCCTGCATTCGATATCTCGACAGCGTGCCTGAAGTGGTATGACGTCGGCGGCCCCACACTCCAATTATCTCCTGTCGATCTGCCGTTCCTAATCAAGAACAGGAGATCCGAATCGGTAATATTACGACGACCGCTGCACACCAAGTCCATAACTGATTCCGACTGATAGATATTGGAACCTGTCGTGTTCAATTCCAGATGATGAAAATAGAATCCCAATATTGTGTTTGAATGTTGAGATCTGATATGTCTACATCTAATTTGCTTTCCTTGCTCTTAGACCGTCTATTTCCGGTCGTCGGTTCCCCCATGCCGATATTGTTCGCTTATCTCAACAGAGGGTGTCGCTATTCATCTCTTCTTCCGACGTCATCTCTCCAGACTTTGTTTGACATGTGCATCCGCACCCGTTTCGCGCCCGCACGGCAATTGGTGCACGGTCATCGCTTTTCGGAAGAAACCCCGCATAGATTGATCGTGTCTGTAAGCAACACCATCTGCAGGTTGGATGATGACAACCCTTTTTCTCTCTTATCGAGATTGTGCATAGTGTTCGTCGTACTTGTCCGGAATCCACCTACCTCTCGTATTCCCAACACTTTCTCTTCTTAGCTGCCGCGGATTTTCAGACAGAATTGAAATAGTTGACGAAATGGGCTAGGATCGCTTTGTGCTCAAGCGCAGCTCTTATCAGTTTTGTTTGATTCGAGATGCGCAATTTTCTGTCTCATGAGCAGCCGCAGCCAAGGAAATGACTTTTTACCGTCGGGAGTGTACAGTATCATGCACTCAATCACTTTTTCAAGGTGAAAGCAGGGTTCGTCGGTGGAAACCAAAGATGATCAGTCGTACCCTGTTGTCAATTTCCTCTGCCTCGCTATGGTTGCTGGTTTTGCAAATTTCGGGATGCATGACTGCCACCATACCAGTCGCCCCTAAGAACCGAGACCCACCGTGTACAGGTAGTTGGAACTGGCTTGGCTCTGGAATGGTCACTGCAGACTGCACTGCGGCAATCCAAAAGTTTTTCGCTGTCGATGTGTCCAGGTATGGCTACCGGGATTTCGAATTTAGGAGCGCGTACAGAAAGCGTAAGACGCCTTTGCTTCAAATGGAGACCCCACGGAGGTATACCGTCGGTAAGTGGAAGATATTGCAATCTTCAACGAGGCAGCTTGGCTGACCAAGGATACCTAAAGGTACTTGTACGCTCGTGATTGCCATGCTGGAAATATTTCCTAAGATGGACCTACCGGAACCGCCAGAAGGCCCTTTAATGCCAAGCGATATATCGACCTTTTGGGATCTACATACAGCCGCAGTCAGCATCCATGAGAATTGCGTGTCTTGGTTGCACCAAGCAGGCTATCAAGAGATGGGTGAGTCAAAAAGGCTTCTGACCCCTCATTGAAAGGATCCAGGTCGTACTAAGCATCTCCATTCCTTAGGTATGGTGAAAAGTCTGGGCGTTTTCCTCATGTCCACGAACTCTCCTATGGACCGTTATATTCCTCCAGGGGTCAGGCCGACCGGCAGAGAGCTGAACGCCGCAGTTAAAATGAAGCAGAACACGACCTCAACTTTAGCGGACACGGCTTAATATGAAAAGAGAAGGGGAGATGGATGACATCCACATAGCTTTGTATATACGCCGAAAGAAAACTTTCAGAGCCGAGGAAAGCATAGAAGAATTCTGGTACTCCGTGGCGGCATGATTGATTTGGTATTCTTCCGTCAGGGGAAAAAGTCAGCGTCCGCCTGCCCAAGTCATATAAATGGACATCGTCGCCACGATGGCACCGGAAACATGACTCTACCATAGTCTAAGACCGAAATGGCTGCCGCATCACTAGACATCTGCCTTATCGGACACTCTGCGCAGTCGATGCTGCTATTGGATATCATCAACCCCAACCATACCTGCGCTTCGATGGCGATGTAGATTTTAACAAAACCCATGATAGTTGTTCCTACCTACATTCCTACAACGTGAAACTTGTCAACTTGTAATACGGTAATGAAGCATGCTCCTTCAATAATGACTCTGTATTGAAGGAGTATGACTGTGCCATAATCTTGCAAATCCACAACCGATGGAGAACTGTGGGTGGCTGACTGAATAGCTGAAGTGTGCCCTGTCCTGTCAAGCCTGTCAAAATCCATCAACAGTCTGTGCCAAGATTTTAGCGCGAATGCAGGATTTCGTCATTGGGACCTCGGACTTACTTGCAGAATCAATCAATCAGAAGTTTGACAAAGCTATGCATACGAATACAGCAAGCTCTATATCCTCTCAAGACAGGGGACGCACAGCAGCCTTCCCACAATCCCGTTCTGCCCCTGATCTGCTTCCACTGGGGTCATTCTCAATTACGCCTGCAAGCACTCCCGAGGAGCATACGCCCAGAGCTCTCAAAGCTTCTGACCCTCCACAGCCTGCATTCTCGACCGATGGTGAAGAGGAAGACGACGAAGCCGACGAGGCCGACTTCCACTCTCACTATTCTCTCGATGCGCCATATGGCTCGGAGTCTTCGACTTCTGATTCGGGATCGGAAGATGCCTCAGATGCTCCTGTCAACGGACAGCAGCCGTACCTCCATCATTCCAGCTCGTCACTCCTGAGCGCCAATGCCTTCGCGCCTCCCTTCTATAACAAACCGCCGACGCCCCTCCCTCCTTCGCCGTCCCTGACTTCTTTACTTCGGCCATCCTTCTCTGCGACAACATCTCGACCAACCACCCCAGATAGCTCGGAAAACGATACCCCCAACGATACCGAGGCTGCCGTCGCGAAGTCGGCGCGTACTGCCATAACCGTTCCTCGTGCTAGTCCAAAGGTCCCTACCTACGAATATTACGGATTCGTCCTCTATCTTATCTCCTCTCTGACTTTCGGCATGCTCTTCTCCCCACCATCCTTCCACCCAGATCAAAGCTGATTGTAACCAGTGGTCTACATCCTATGGTCCTACCTACCATCACCTTTCCTCCATCAGCTCGGCATTCACTACTACCCAAACCGCTGGTGGTCATTAGCAATCCCTTCCTTCGTCGTCATAACACTGGTATACATATACGTCGCGCTTGCAGCCTACAACACGGAATACCTCACCCTTCCAATGAACAGCCTCGAGAACATAATCGACGAAGCGGCCAACGTTGCAATTATAGATCATCGAAGGAGTGCAAGAGTCCACTCAATGGACCGGTCGAATAACTGTTCTCAACGAGACTGGGCTGATATATGGGATGAGGGCACGGATGCCGTAATGGACGTTCCTATTGGAGGCGTCTGTCAGGTTTTATACGGCGATGGCTGAATACGTCACCTCGGTATCTCCTGACATGGTTGATTCGCCTATCTCTCTTGACGCCTTGTCAATGGCCTGGATATATTGCTTCAACACAATTCGCAGACTTCAGCTTCTGGTTCTACGCCGACCCAGATTGAGTACTGTACGGAGACATCCAACGTGGTACTATTCGCATCACACATCCACGAAAGCTTATGGCCTCTAAAAGGAACCATCATCAAGGTTGCCAACCATGGGTAGTCTCAAGAGGTAAGACCTAGTATATCCTACTTTGTAGATCTACGCGCTGAAACTTTACTCAAGATGCCCATGCTTGACCAATGTATATAGATGGTCTCCCATTGAGTTAGCGGTTGCCCCCCTTAGCCAATGTACTCATTGGGCATCTCCTTGGTGCGAGTCTGATCAGCGGGATCATCCTTCGTTTAGAATCATCTCAATTCCACCCTGGAACTTTCACGGGCCCCATATCCAATAGCAAGCGAAGCGATAATTCAAGCGGTGCTGCACAATGGTTCAGTGGATTACAAGTATGAAGAGTTCGCTGAATACCGCCAGCAGTGGTCAGAAAAGCAACGAATCGACTTATAACATATACATGTAAAAATGAATATTCACATTAAGGCAGTTAATGATCATATGGTCTTATCTGAAGATCTGGTGTATTCGTCATAGCATGTGCAGTAGGAAAAACGTCCGGTTGCAAGAAGGTTCTATGAGGGTGTAGATAATGCATGAGAGAGTCATTATACAGATCACAGTTCTTTTTGTCTTCATCATGATCAAGTGCAGAAAATACTACAATCCAGCTGGCAAGGGGGCAATGAAGCAGGCACAGCGTAAATCATAGGTCTTGGCACAGCCCTAGCACTGCCATTTGCCAGGTCATTTTTGATGGGCAAATTCAAAGTTCAGCAATCCCACAAGAGAAATTATTTTAAGACCTAGAACCTTTCATTTCAATGACAGCGCTCACTCGATTTCTCGTTTCTTATAATTATTATACTCGCCAATGACTCGTCCTACAACACCCACTACCCAAGAAGGTCCTTCAGAAGCCCCACCGCCACTACCTGAAGGCTGGTAAGCTGCCCCCGCCTTCCTTCGCACGAATATCCTCTTCTTTCCGCACTTTCTAACTCTCTCTTTCTACTTCTCTACAGGCTAGCCCAGTGGGAAGGTCAATCGCGTAAATATTACTACGTCCAACGAGCAACCGGTCATTCTCAGTGGGATATTCCTACACAACCAGCCCTCTCTGTTCCAACGCCCGACCCCACTCCCCAACCTATAGGCGATCCTTTTGAAAAGCCAGCCATGTCTTCAGATCGAGGACCAGGTGATGGAGGGGACAATTATCAAGGTGCAGATCGAGGCTTTCTGTCGGTATGCAATCGCAGCTGTCTGAGTGGCAGCGATCAATTACTAATGTCTGCTCTCTTAGGACATGGCAACAAGCGCTATCTCTGGCAAGCCAAACAAAAATCACAATCAGTCAGGTCTTGGTGGCATCGCAAGCTCTCTGCTTGGCGGCGGCCAGAGTCATGGGAGCGGCGGTCACGGTGGTAGTGGTGGCGGCGGCGGCGGACTTGCTGGCCAATTGATCGGAGGTTTTTTGGGTGGAGGAAAGCCACATAACCAGCAGCAGCAACCACAATCCTCTCATCAACCTGGCTCGACGAGTGGCTACGGGCAACAATCTGGAGGTCATCAGCAAGGTGGTCTCGGATCGTTTTTCAGCGGTCATCATGGTTCCTCGGTTCGTTTGAAACAAGAGTGGTATCGTTGATTGACTGCTAACGCTAGTCACCAGAATCAGAACAACGATTTCGGCTACACTAGTGGAGGTCATAGCTCGAGCGGAGGAGGAGGATACTCAGGCCAGGCTCCCCCAGCAGCCTATCAGCCCCCTCACCAGCAATCCTCCAACCAATACAGCTCTTCAATGAGTCAACAGCACAACTCAAGCCAGCACCTACCCAGCTCCGGCGGCTATCCCGACTACAATTCCCCACAATACGGCCAAAGCGGCAATCCTGGCTCATCCCAATACCCTCAACACACCCCCTCCCAGCCCGACTATTCCCAGCACCAACAGCAACAACCATATCCCAGCCAGCACAGCCAAACCCCCCAGCAAAGCTACGATCCACACAACCCTTCCTTTGCCGCTCCCCCACAATCCGGCTCCCAATACGGATCTTCGAACCCCTCAACCCCAGGCTACGGCCAACACAATCAACCTTACCAACCCCAATCTCAAGCCCCCGGCTATAATCCCTACCCGGGCTCCCAATATCCTCCTTCCTCCCAAGGCCCGCCCTCACACCAAGATCCCTCGTACGCCGGTAGCTACGGTCACCCTCAACAACAGCAAAACAACTACGGTCCTCCGCCACCAATGAGCACACACCCCAGCCAGCAGAATGTTGTGCCAGGGCAGTATCCCGGTACTTCATCCGGAGGAGGAGGATATCCAGGGCAGCCGTCCTACGGAGGAGGCGCGCCAGGGGGACAAGGTTATGACCATCAAGCGAGTCAGGGGTATGGGCAGCATCAAGGTGGTGGGGGATATAGTTCGCAGCAGCCGCCGCAGCAGGGAGGAGGAGGGTATGGACATAACTCTTCTGGGGCACCGCCTGTGCCGGGGTGGAGAGCGTAGAGCTGGCGATTTAGATTACTGCGGGTTGTCAGGTATGGGGCACGATCTCCCGTAAGCATCTGCTAGCGGCTAGACAACAATTCATGTTCATCGGTTCTGGTGGTGCCGGTCGTTCAAGCGATTTTAGGCTATGATCAGGTATGTGTCATTGAACAAAATTCGGGAAATGAGGACTATGATTGTGGAGAGATTTATACGTGATCTATGAAAGATGTCTTCACACTTGCATTAGCTAGCAAAAAGGAGTGTGAATGAAATTATCAGCTTCGAAGATCGGGAGAAGCATTCCGTGCCGAAGTTATCTCCCATACTGTCACTCGTTCTTTCTATCGGTTTTCCGTCCGGAGACTAGGGCATGCTATTTGTGGGCTTGGAAAAAGTTCATGTCCTTTAACGTTATATCGGAGTGTCGATTTTACTATTTTTTTAAAAAAAAGCTGGTTCAGGAAGATACGTTTCGTCATCGGTGATGGGGAGTCTCATCACGTGTGTCTTTTATTTGTCGAGAAAATGGATGATGCGTGTATGGTTTGCTGATGGAATATTTCTGATTCCTTTGGAAATTTCGCATGTAGGACGATGGGAATCGTCTACATTGATTACTTTTATGTCGAAAACAGAGCAGTGTCAACGTAGTAGAATGACTTTTCGGACATTATTTTTGTTGTCTTTACTATAGTTTGCTAAGTTTCTCCGTGTAATCCGAGAATGTTTTTATAAAGGAATTGTTATTGAATTGATGATGATGAGGAATGGCAATACCTCATCCCCACCCTAATCAAAACCTCCCTCCCCTCCCTCGTATCAATAATCTCCCCATGATCATTCCCTTCAAACCAAAGCACCTCTACCCCCCTCCCCTCCCACCTCCTCCTCTTCCATCCTTCATCTCTCCCTCTCCCCCTCCTATCATCAACAGCCCTCACCCCTTCCTCCCTGGTTAAATATCTCCCCACCTCCTCCGCCGCAACAACGATATCCTTCGCCCCTAAGATAACGGTACACTTCCTCCCCCCCAACTCTTCCTTCCAGAGAATACTCTCATTCCAAAAAGTATACCGGGCGAGTGTATGCGCGATCCCCATATCCGTACTCGCGAAGTAGAAAAGTTGGTGCTGATTCGCCGTCTCGGGAACCCTTCTGGTGAAATTATACGCCATTTCCGTCAAATGCAGGAGAAAAGTCACCGGATCGAAAAGAATTAAACTATCCACCCTCCTCCCAATTTCGGGATGGTGGAGCATTTGCGCAGCGATTATCGTGCCGTAGGATTGTCCTATCAGGACGAATTTATTGTAGTTATGGTGGGTTAAGATAGTTAGGATTTCATCCATGAGGGAGGATGTGAGGAGGGGGGGATGGGTGAGACGGAAGGATATGGGCATGATTTCTAGGGCGATGAAATCTACGTTTGAGGAGGTGGCGGAGGTGAATTCGGACATTAGGCGCATGTATGTGTGGAGGCCGATGCCGACGCCGTGGATGAGGACGATGGGTAAGGGGTTTTTGGTGGTGGTGGAAGAAATGCTGCCGCGGTGGTGGTAGTAGGTGAGGTTGCGGGCTGGGGTGATGTGGCGGGAGAAGAGCGTATGCGGTCGAAGGGGGAATTCGTTGAGGAATTTTGTGAGCGGACGCCGGTGGAGGTGGAAGGAGTGGAAGAGGGAGAGGTAGGTGTGTGCGATGAGGTCGTGTCCGCCCACCATGAACTATTTTAAAAAGAACGTTGATTAGCATTGAGTGTAATTGCCGGATATTTATCTTGGAAATATATAGCCAGGATGAATGGATGAATGGACGAATGGACGAATGGAATCCTCACGATATACCAGACCAAAGGTCTATGCAAAATGGTAAAATCATCTAACGTGATACGCAACGACTTCGCCTTTCCTCGTCCGGGTTCTATACGTTTCCCCAGCATCATCTCCGTCTGCCGGACATATTCCTCCAACTCTTCATCATCCTCATCGGACGTCCAAGTTTCTTTATTCAAAAAAGCCCAGCAGAACCACTCCTTCACGTTCTCTCTCTTGATATCCGACTTCGGGTCACCGGTGCCCAGATACAAAAATTCCTGCACATCAGGCACCGTATCGATACATTTACGAAAGAGGGCAGCACGCTCGKAGCGGGATAAAGGTGGGGGATGATTCGCCCGTTGATTTTTCAATGCTTTACTTGTGGGGAGGAAATAGAAGAGGTAGAATAGGACTTCGCAGGTAGCTAGGATGTCAAGGTATGGGGATGTGTAGAGAATGCTGGGGGAGAGGAGACGGAAAAGGCAGTAGAGGAAGGAGGCTGGAGTAACAGAGCGGAGGAAAGATATGAAGACGCGGATGAAAATGTAGGCGGTGAGGGTTTCTCCGATCATTGTAAAGACTGTGTGTTGTAAATAACACAAGGAATATTATCATAACATGGTGAAGGTCCTGGTACGTATGCCATGTATTGAGGTTGTGTGTCAATTCGCATGTACTCACAAAAGCTTCTCCTTAGCGTGTTGGCCTTTGTTTAGTAGCCTATTCTTCCTCGTCTGCCAGCAATAGGCAGACGCTAGGCGTTGGAAGGCTGTGTTTGGGAACCAAATTGCTTTCTGGTCGAGGCTGAACGTTCTGCTTTTCCCATCATGGCAAGGTTAGAACCGACTGCCGGCTTTGGCCCCCAAACGAAGGCCTTTGCCGCAGCGATACGCTCGGATTTGGCTAATATTCCACTCAACGGCGAATGGCTGTGGACATTGACCCTCCGGGTTCGTAGAGTAGCATCGCTGCATGCATGTCAAACCATCTTTAGCTCCAACATGGAGTTATTCAAATTGCGAGGAGCTGGCCTCGCTCGCAACATTCGTTCGACTTAGACAAACACTGTTTTGACTTCCATGGATTTCTCACGCTGTAGCGAATGACTACTCCTGCACTGCGATACATCGACTGCAGTTCAATTAGCGAAGTGATAGGCAAAGAATGAAACCAATAGCCTTATCACGTCAAATCTGTTTCCTTCGCATTTCAATACTGCAGCATTGAATAATGCACACCATACCATACGAAAACATCACCTTCACCGAACATTTCGTAGGCTTCGTCCAGGAGCCAAATGGCCGTGGAACCCTCGGTATCGTCTGGTCCTGTCTCGTCGTCATCGTCCTCAACACCTGGACAGTCCTCCACGTCAACATCCCCCCTCCAGAGTGGAAAAGCTGGCACATCTACCTGCACAAGCTCAAGTGGGCTTTATGCGTAGTCATCATCCCCGAGGGCATCTTGGCCATCTCATTCACGCAATGGCGTCACGCACAAAACAGCATCGAGAAAATGCGTCACTTTGTCCCCGAATGGACTGTCGAACATGGTTTCTACGCGGAGATGGGAGGGTTTAAAGTCGTCGATGAGAGTACGGGGCAAAAGTATACTTTCCGAACAGCTCAGCTCCACTGGCTGGCCGTCGAAGGCCTAATCACCATGCCCGCCATCACGAAAAAGGAGATCCGAGACAAGAGTAAAGCAAGCAGACTCGCCAAAGCCCTCGCCTGTCTACAATCCGCACAATTCCTAATCTCCAGTCTCGCTAGAGTGGCGCAATCGCTTCCCCTAACGACGCTTGAAATCGGCACCCTGCCATTCATAGGATGTACATGGCTAACATACTTCTTCTGGTGGAACAAAGTCGTCGATTTGGAAACCAGCACCACAATCTCCACTCCCAGTTTATCAGGGGAGAACCTCCGACGGTTGGCGGAAGCGACATGCTTTGCGAAGAAAAGCGGGAGTTGGTATAGACCTGCGCTGAAGGAGATGCATAGTAAAGGGTGGGACTTTTACTGGTTTGAAAAATCCACTGATATGCGGACTATGTCAATTTTACGCGGGAATCACTTGGTTCCGAAAGATCTCCACGAAATGGTTCAGGGCACCGAAGCGGAGACGAGAGTTGCATATTGGTATTTGTCTTCTGTCAATGAATTCCAGAGTGCGGAATGGGATAATATCAACGATATCGTCCTGGTCCTTGCTGGCTGGTTCTTCAATGGAGTTCACCTCGCAGCATGGAATAATAGATTCCCCACTGAAGTCGAATCTCTTTTGTACGTACTTCATGTCAAGGCAAGAGCCTAAAATTGACCATCATCACAGGTGGAAAATATCAGTATGCCTCATGCTCGGCTACATCGCCTTCTCCATGCCCATCGCCGTCCTCCTCTCTTGGCTTCCCCCCGGTTCCGTCTTCAAAGATCTTCCCCTCTGGATCATAATCCCTTGCTACGCATTCACCCGTCTATATCTAATGGCAGAAGTCTTTGTAGGCTTACGGGCAGTCCCGCCTGAAGTATTTATATCCGTGGACTGGACTCGGTATATCCCTGGTATTTCCTAATCACGAGTCCACTGGAAAATTAGGACCTAAAAGCGCCATCTTTGCCAATGAGGCGACACCACCACCAGGTCAAGAATCTTCATGAAGCCACCCTAACTACGTGACCGTACGTCTCTTTCAAGCATCCAAGAAAGAACCCCCATCTCGATACTTGGGCTTCGCCATTCCTATAGGAAAACAAAAGTGAAGAAAAAGGCAGGTGACGCGTACTTCACATCTCAGTCTACATACCACAGTACCACACCAACAGTAAGATTCAAATACTTCCCAAAGACCACTCCATCATTACCGCCCAGCTATAAAATAGGGAGACTAATAGACTCTGGTCGGGTGGGCGGGCGAACCGGATAAAGTGGGTCGGGTGGAAAGGGTGAGCTGAGGGAGGAAGGGGGGAGAGGCGGGTGGGCCGGGGAAGAGTAGGGAGGGAAAAAGAAGGGGCCAGGGAAAGCAGAGGAGTAGGGAGAGAGTAGAGATAGTAGAGAAGAATTTGCATCTCAAAACAAAATCTCAAACAAATGCCCAAAAAGGACGAGAAAATAAACATCGAAAATCATAAATAGAAGATTTCAAATACAATAAATATATGAATAATTCATCCATCTAGACTCATGAATCTATACGATTCTTCTTTCTGCATGTTGAAAAAAAAAAACCCCCCCTCTTGCGTTACGGAGGACGCATGGCAAATCACCAGTCAAAGAACACCATCAAGAAAAAAGGCATATTCAAACAATCAGATTACAATTCTCAATCTATCAATATTCCATTCTTGCAAAAGTATTATTATGTGATAATTCTTCTCCCCCCTCATCTCTTCAAAAACAAAAGATGTTAACGCACCGTCCTCATCCCCTCTCAAAAATCAGCAGATCGCCAGGATGATTGACATATTCCACCATCAAAAAAGGGCAATCCATACCATATTCTCGCAGATTGATGAAATTCGATCCTTCTTATGTCCGAAACTTGGTATGTATGTATAATGCTGTGTGTGGTACAAAATGTAGCTTGCCTCAAGTCGTAAGCGGACAACAATGACCGTAGTCAGGATAATCGGAATAATCGTGTCCAAAGACAACAAAACAGCTCAACCAACAAGGATGATAGTAATGTAGGGCTTCGGACCGTGACAAATCTTGATCCAACTCCCGTCTGTAATTCGTTCTCCACCGACTCCACATCAAGGAAAAGTTGAGAAAAATGCTGCAAATGATAAAAAAAAGAAAGGGGTATGATATCGAGGAATGAAGCCACCGTCACGATAAGCCATCCTCAGTACAAGTAGTCTGGGTTGCCCCATTTCTTCGTCTACGTCGTCGTAACATTCGTCCCGTCATCAGTCATGACCATGACAGTCCGCCATTCAAAATCCTCCTCTTTCACTCTACAATGATCTCAACATTGTTTTGTCTCAACTCGTCACTCCCGCGAGAATGATGTTCACCCTGACGTCCGCGAGAGAAGCCAGATCCACGTTCGACTGCAGGTCCACGGGGCTGGCGTACAGGCAGACCAGTGCCGCGTTCACGAGATTGCTCATCGTAGGCGTGGTTATTGCTGAATGAGCGGTTGCTGCCAATTGCTCCTGCAGTATTTGCTTGATTGTCCTGATCCCATGGGAACATGCCTCGCAGACGGCGAGGACTACCACCGTTGGGGGCCAAGTTGCCACCATTCAGGTTCAATCCACCAAACCCGTTCGCAAGCATGTCATCGCTACGATGTTGGTTGAGAGCCTGAGCAGATGCAGTGGGTGTCAAAGTCGGGGTGGTTGACGCCGCGCTGCCTGTACCATAATTGGCTTGCTGCTCTTGAAATCTCGCAACGTTGGACTGCAAAAGAGCCGGAAAGCTTGCCGTCGAGGGCACTGGAGATGGCGAGAATGATCGTAGATCTGCAAAGGATTTGGCAGCACGAACTTTACTCTGAGCGCCGAATCCACCAGGCGAATCAGGGATGCCTAAGAACCCAGTAGATTGTTGACCCCGAAGAGTATTGTACATGCCCGGTCCAACACCACGAGCTTCGTTGAAGTCCATGGTAGCTGCTCGATTCAAGCCATGACGATCAGGATCGGCATGGACGGATGAGCCTCGGGGCATAGGCGGGCTGATGTTGTTGTAATTCTGTCGAGTCACCATGACCTGTCGTTGATCACCCGTGCCACGAGAAATATGATCCAATCCCATGTGATGTGCGAGTGTATGGACAACTCGTCGAGCATTCGGTGGCAGTTCGGGCGGGAAGAAGAGCGCCTCGCGTTGCATGTCATCCTTGAAAAGGAGCATATCTGAGTACCAGCGAAGAGTCTGTGGATCATTGAGGTCTACATCTTGAGAAACGAGAGTTAGCGAAGTAATATGATGCGGGGGTGGAAGGTAATTTACCTGGCTTCTCATTCCGAGCTGAAAGGGGCGAAGGGGAATTGGTGGGTACATGCGAAGACATGGAGGACATGGATGGTTGATTGTGGAGTTGAGAAGCGCCCAAAGGCCGATGCTGCTCCTCCAGCTGGCCTCGTCGCTCTCTCTTTTCGCGCTCGATCCGTTCGCGCTCTTGCAAAGGAAGCATTTTCTTGTATTCAACTCGAAGTTTTCGGCCTTGAAGCTCAAAATGATTGAGATGCTCGATTACGGCGGCTGTTTCATCGGCAGAGGTAAAGTTGGCGAAAGCTAGTCCACGGAAGACACCATTGTCAAAGTGATAATTGAAGGCATATGGAAGAGGAAGATTCATCTGCGTCATCAGCTCGACCAGCTGTTCCTTCTTCACAGCAAAGGGGATATTTTTGATCACGATTGCGGTAGGTATAAGCTCTTCATCCTGATCGCCAAATTGATCAGGACGAATCTGCGACATGCCGAGGGGTGAAGGGCCAAGGCCGCCATACGTCCCACCGTTGTGCATTTGCTGTTGATCGAGCCAGGTCTAGATACATCTTAGTTGGATCTGCTTCTGCAGTTACAGCCATTAGTGAACTCACTGGAGGTAGGGCACTTCGGCCACGAGGCATAGTTTTCATTCTCGTATTGGCTCCAAAATTAGGGAAACCATTTGTAGGCCCGAAGGCAGTGGGATTCCAGGTGTGAGCGCTTGGCATGTCATAGCCATAGGCGCCCCCTTGCATCGTCGGGTTGATTCGGTCGAAACGATTGCCATCATAGCGCGGAGCCGAATCTTCAGGTTGGTAAATGTTGGTCTGCATGGAACCGTATGCATCAAATTGACGGGATGGTTGTCGATGCAGCGTTTGCTGTGGATGACGCTGGAGGTCTGGTGAGCGTCCGGAGGACTGGTTGTAGTACATATCAGGTGGATTTTGGTGGTTGTTCATATTGGAAATATTGTACGTGTTGCTGTCGATGATGACTTTGACGAGCGGAGGTCATAGATCTGCTGAACGTGTGGGGCTGTTGCAGAGTGAATCGAAGGGAAAGGTGAAGGCGAAGCGGCAGTGGTAGGAAGTAATATTATTAGCCTGAGGACTGCAGGGTGGAGGATGTTTGGCAGCTCTGGTATTATGTGAAGAAAGTGTCTTTGATAGTCGTAGATCGTAGATCGTGAATAATGGTGATCGTTAAAGGTGATCGTAAGTTGTGATGTGATGTGATCGTGGATCGTGACGACGTCAGGGTCATAGAATTAACGAGTGGAGAGCTTTCCAACAGTCCAAAATGGCACTATCTGGATCTTTTCTATTAATGACAATGTATTCTGCGCAAAGACAAGAGATGTCTGAGGAGAAGGATCTGTAAGGTCTCTGTGCTCCGAGTATGGGATGGAAGCTAGGCGGTGCAAGGTGTCAGATGGTCAGCGAGAACAGGGCAGGGCGATGGCTCAAGAGCAGCTGTTAACGAAGATCGGCTGTTGTGCAGCCTGATGCGACAATAAACATGACCAAATGAAGAAAGCGGATGAAGTTGGAGCAGATGTAGAAGTGTTAGAGCTGAGGTGAAGAGCAGCAGGAAGCAGCAGGAGCTTCGAAAAGATGACCGAGATTCAAGGTTGCCTTAGTGCATCCCGCTAGGCATAATTGGGTTTGGTCTGGCGTCGTATCAAATTTCATTTGGATTTTAGAGCAAAGAAATTAGGAAAGGGCAAAGAAAGGGATGCTCTCAATCTGCCTCTGGCACAGAAGTTTAAACCATCTACAAGGTTCTTTTCGCGGATCCATCATCAGGTGGTGGAGAAGGAACGGTTGGCTTTGAGCTGTTTATTTTGTTTAGTACCTAAGATGGACTCGATTCCCCACTGATGCCACAGGCCATACAGAGTACTCAACCTACTTGCGCTCCCCATGATTGGCCTCTGACACACGTGGACCAGAGTCAGCTGCGATGGCAGAATTACGAAATGCTGGACCATTCGGAGTGTTGCGCCCGGCTTCCGATCTGCGTAGCTCCTGCTGTACGAATACTCTAAGAGGAAAGCTCTTCATGTCCAATTTCCCTCAATAATCTTGGTAGCTCCCAACCGAACCCTGGTCTCCATGTGCGATGATGCGGGAGCTGCCTTTTAGGGGCCGGGAGATTTCCTGTGACAGAATCTCACTAGCTTCCTTTGCCCCCTCCTTTACGCCTACCTTAGTCCATCTCAAAGCTGTCTGTTTTGTAGCATCTTCAACTCATTGTACCTCGTAGAAATTTCGTAGAAAACATACAAAAAACGGGTCCATGCTCAAGTGGCGTCGGACAAAAGACCGATGAAGAATAGCTAACCGTTGCAGCAGAAGTACAAAAATTCTCCGCCATGACCTCTACCAATCCATCCATCATCCTGCGAGCCCCTCTTTTCCTCTGGATGCATGTCGCCCAAAGGGGTATCGAGATGCCCTCGAAAAGGCACGGACAGTACATGTACATGACTGGAAAACCCTCGACTAGTAATCGCAAGTCGTCAGACTTTCAAGTCCATCTGACCTTCTGCAGCATAGAGTCTTAGTACCCGTGTCAAGTCCGTCCATCATTGGCTGCAATGTGAGAGCATTGTCTTCATCAAGTGCCTCAAGACTTGGGGTGCATAKCCTAGCGAGCCCGTAATGAGCGACCTAGAACCTCGTGATTGGCAGACTGTTTTCCATCCCAACACGGAGGTTCGCCCATCGGAGCACCCGCCATCCGCCGACACAATCGGGACCACGGGCGCATACACTTTCGGTCATGTGACTTCAAGCACGGCTACTGCTTCAAACGCCGAAATGAAAACCAAGCAAGTACGGACCATTGCCATCGTTGAAGAACGAGGCAGATGTCTGGCTCGGCATTGAATGAAACAAAAATCTTATGTACATAAATCTTAATAATTCTCGCAATGAGACGCGTTACAACGCTTCCCGCATGTACGAATCGGACATCCTTATGAAGACGTCATGCAATCATTACCATATCTCTATCCTCAATCATTCTTCATCGACACATGATGTGAAAATGTGAGGATATTCTGGCGCTGCTCCATGCTCCCACTGTGCACTCCATCCTTGTTCTATCTTCCAGGCCCTTGACCACGCTGCTGTTGAGCTGGTGGAGGTGGAGGAGGTGCATATCCATGGCTTTGATAAATCGGTGGAGTGTAAACCCGTCCTTGCTCCCGCCGTGTCTGTTCCTGTCTCCGCTCCTGCTCCTGCCGCATCAGTGTGACCTGGTATTGCATCAAGCGCTCCTGACGTCTCTCTGACTCTCCATATCCCGCTTCTCTGGGCCGCGACGGGTCGGACGACTCATTCAGTCGACGAGGTGCCTCTGGTGCTCGTTGCTGTTGTTGATATTGCTGGTGCGCCGCTTCCTGCTGCAGCAAGGCTTCTTGTCTGGCTCGTCGCTGCATTTCCTGTTGTTGTCGTTGCTCCTCCAATTGGCGTTGCATCTGCTCCTGGTGCAGTCGCGCCTGCTGTTGCGAATGCGCCACTTGTTGATGCGGATGGCCTTGCGCCGGCTGATGCGGCTGGATACTTGCGTATGGCGACGGTTGCAGGTTGGGCGCCGCTTGTAATTGTGGCTGTGAGCTTTGTTTAGGATTTTGCGATTGCATCTGCTGCTGTGGTAATCCACCCGTATATGATGACGTCCTTGAATGAGAGCTTGAAGCAGGTGGCGGGCTGGAAGCGTGGCCCTGTTCATTCAGTCGGCTGGGGCCCCGGAGCAGTTGCTGGGCCCACAGAGGCTGCGAATGAGGAGATTTGGCGAGTATGGCATTAACACTTGCTCTCTCTTGCTCCATGCGTTGCACGGTAGCTGCAACGTCTCGTTCATGTTGTCGCGTTTGCACGGCGGCAGCAGCCCACTTGTTGGGTCCCTCCCATTGCTGCTGATGTTGCGATATGTTGGATTGGCTCGTAGACATTCGATGTTGTGACTGTACATGATGGAATTGTTTGTCCATGCCCGGATCTTGTGCAGGAGCTTGTCGAGGTGGCTGATTCGGCGCTTGATAGGCTTGAACCAGAGGGATAGATGCTTGTTGGGGCGTTTGAGAAGGAGTAGGGAAACCGTCTTCAGGCCGTCTTCGAGGAGGAGCTGGTTCACTTGGCTCATCGTTTAGAATCGACATGATGTTGGATCTCTTTGCTTGCGCTGGGGCAGGCTTTGGAGCTGGTTGAGGGGGTTTTCCTGATATCGGGCTCGGACGTGTGTGTTCAGCTAGCGATTGAGTAGCTAAAGGCAATCTCCCAGTCGAGGGTGAATGGATCGTTGAATGCCGACCTTGGTCTTGCACGTTAGGATCTAGCCGTCTCAATGCTGTGGGAGGCTCTTGCTTGGGAATATCAAGCGGAACCTGCTGAGGCTGACTACTAAATCGAGGCCTGGGCTCAAGCTCAGGCGGCTGTGAAGGCGCAATCCGGACTTGAGATGACACGTGCTGGCTAGGTGGATAGAACGGCTGCGAATTGGCTGTGGATTGGCTACGAATAGGAGGTTGCGGGTGTGCAATGGCCTGAGTTTGCTCCGTGTGACGGGAAGGATGTTTAATTGGCTGCTGCGGTGCAGCTTGCTCGGCATGCCTGATATGATGTTGCTGCTCCAGCTTGTCGAGGAAGTCTTGCTTCTGTTGTCTCTTCAATGCTTCTGTGTGACTCTGCGTTTCATGTGGACGAATCCGGTGGCCCTCGTTCTCCTGATGAACCTGTCTCTGCTGCTGGTGATGTTTCTGAGCATCAGCCGAAGGCTGGGCTTGCAGTAGCGGCCGTGGTCTGTCGTCGGCTGATGAGAAGAAGCCCGATCGAGGCCCTTGTAGTTGTGAACCACGCGGCTGGGAAGACTGTTGCGGCCGAGAAGTACTATTAACTGAGCCCTGGGACGATGACTGAGAGAAAACGGGAACAGGAGCGGCTTCGGCTTGAGCTAGTACAGGGTATCTTGCCTGTGATACTGGAACTTGCGGAGACGATAGCTGTACGGGCTTCGCTGGCTGCGTCTGGGCCGCTTCCGAGTCATGATCGACGTGTTCAATACTGGGTGCCAGTGTTCGCTGAGCGGTGATTTGAGGCGTATTTTCATTCCGCCGCTTGGTCTGCACTGTGGGCGGTGGTAGTGGTCCCATGTCTTCTCCACGTTTGATCTTTTCATCAGCAACGTGAGCGATCGATTTGAAGAAATCACCGCTTTCCTTCTGAGACTCCCGATTGTAGTAGTTCCGTACCTGTTGGATTAAAGAGTTAGCTGTGAAGATTTCCCACTGTCGGAAAATGTGGTGACTTTACCATAGTTACAGATTTGGTCTTCATCGTGTCGGCAATAGCCTGCCAATTTGTGCCAAAATAGGCCAGAAGATTCTGAAAGTCTGTATGCTCTGGAACTGACCAATAGCTGGAGGTGATAGACTGCCCACCCCGCTGTTCGTGTGGTTGGAATTGGGGATCAAAGACTGGCTGTTGTGGTTTGGGGGGCCCGTTTGCCGCCGTACTGATTGGCACGGCCTGTCTCTTCATCCAATTCTCGGCTGACGGTTGCTGGTCTACTTGCATGTTTGAGATGTGGCTGTTGTGTAGGCCAGCAAGTAGTTGCGCACCTTCAAGATCTTCAGGTCCTTGCTCGATCTCAACTTTTGGCTCTCGGCTTCTCCCTCTTCCCAGCTCTTTGTCACCTTTTGGAGGAGACGGACCTGGCGCTGCGGCCAGAAGAGGCGCCCGTCCTTTCCTTGCACCACCACCTCTTAGCGTTGCTCTCCCCTTTTGTCTTGGTTTTTCAGCACTAGGCTCTCCGTTCGTATCGGCTTTTGCACGTGACGAGTTGTGCCTCAAAGGCGTCGATGCCGGCGCGGCAGGTTCAATATCGCCGCTAGCGCCGAAGACTGGAGCAGCGGTCCGTTTCGGGCGGCCAGTCTCTGTCACAGCAGTGGCACCAGGGTCATTTTCTGGGTTTCCGTCGTACAATGGAATCAGATTGCTCGATTTGGCGCGACCTGGTTGCCCACGAGGTCCTCGTCGCCCTTTCTTGATTCTCAAGAACGCCTTCTCCTTTTCTTTATACGCACAAGTCCCCTTAGTAAGATAGTAGTGTTGGACGCAGTCTTGATATGTTCGGCCAGGTATCAGCTCGGCAATAGTTCCCCATCGTTTTGGATTTAGTATGTAATGCTCAACAAATTTGTCGTGCTCCTCAGCAGAAAAGTCATCTTTCTTCGGGACAAAGGCAAGGGCTTCTAGTACGGTATGACTTGCGAGTAAATTGTTCCTGTCATTGAAAAGAAAAGCGGTCATGTCCTTCCCACTGAGCATATCTGGTACAATTGCCTCCTTGTCAAGATTTGGTCCCTTATCACCCGCCTGATGGTGAGCTCGTTTCTCCGCCTCCTCAGCTGCAGTCTGCTCGGAAAGTTTTAACGCGGTTTCCATCTGGAGGTCACTAGTGTTTCGTATCACACGATTGTTTTTACCTGATATTGATGGAACCGCCGATCCTATGATGGATACAGTGTCTTCTGGTGTCGGTGGAGGCGCGGCGTCGTTTCTTGCTTTCTCTTGCTCCTCCAATACCAAGTTCTTCAGTCGCCATGATCGAAAGCAGGTTGCGAAGTAAGCCTTTATCTGCTTGGATTCACTATCGAGTTGTTCACATTGGGTTGTCAGATCGTCTTCGATGCGGCATTTAATGAGCTCTTGCAGTGAAGTATCTTGCTGTGCATCATCAATCTGTGAAAAAGGCGTTGGTGGACCAGAACCTAGGAAGGGAAGACTCTCTATCGGAGGCGTTTGTTGGCGAGTTGAAGGTCGATGAAGATCATATGGGATGTTGGTGTTCATGTCAATCTTCTCGGATTCTTCTGCCTTCGGTGAGGGAAGACCCAAGGATGGCATTTGAGTAGGTAAGCTCTCCACGGCGATCCGGGGAACGTAGCCGTTGGCGAGGTCTTCCCCTGCGCTGGCTAAAGCATCACACTCTTCAACTAATGATAAAAGCTCAAGATGACGGAGAAGTGGTGGCGGCCGCCTGGCCTCCAGCATTTGCATCTCACGGCTAAAGTTGCGCTCAGCGACTTCATAATCGTCATCGTCAAGATCCATAGACGTATCTTCTGCTCCTTCCTTTGTTCTGCCTTGTGATAAGTTTTCAGAAGATGAAATTCGGGGAGTTGCATTCTTAGTAGGGGCTTCGCTCTTTTCGTCGATTGAAGTTTCGCTGGTCGTTGCCGGATGTCGATTGCTGGTCCCTAGATCCAACCGTCCACCTTCGGCTTTGGCTGCATCCAGAGCGGCCTTTAAAGAGGCACCACCTTGACGCCAAGACGATTCGAAAGGATCCCGATCGTCGACCTCAGGTAAAGGAGTTTTGAGCTTTTCCTCTCCAACATTGTCCCGCTTTGTAGGTACGGTGTTCATGATCGATGGCCCACGAGGAGGCTGTTGTACAGAGCCATGGGAAAGTCCAGGCCGTACCCAAGTCAGATTGCTCTGACCACGGCCCCACGGAGGGTTCAAGGGTCTGTTAGAAAATGCCCTTGGGCCTGGTGGGGGACCTTGTCGAGTAGAAGTAGCAGCTCGCTCCGCACGAGGTCCTGTAGGAACTTTGGCAGGCGATGGCTGGCCTGGAATCGATATTTCCCGGTGGGTCGGTCTGTTCGCATGCGAAAATACAGCTTCTGGGCGACCTGATTCTTCTATGACTTCTCTACGAGAGGGATGAACCATATGTAACGAAGGTGAACCGCTAATAGCTTGAGGGCTAGAGGGCGACTCAGGGAGCTTTTGAGGAACGTATTCTGAAGATCGTCGTGCTTGGATTGGCGTCTGGAAACTGGACCTTGAATCCGTTGGCAAAGATTTGGGTCCACTTGGAGCCGTCGTAATAGCAAGGTTTGAGCCACTGGATGGTTTGTCAACGCCCGACATTCGGCTAATATGAGGGCTGACTTCGTTGACTCCTCCATGTTTTTCAGATTGCTGCTCGGCTTTCGGAGCGGTAGGAGGAGCATGGCTCGCTAGCTGAGCCTTCGGTGCTGAAGGTGGTTGTCGTAAAACTTCGCGAGCCGTTTGTGAGGCCTGCTCCACCGCAACATTCCCAGTGTTTCCCTTGATGGTTGCGGTAGCCGCTCGCTCGGTTGTTGCTGGTGGTTTGTACGTTATGGATCCAAACGCAGGTACTTGTGGAGCTTGCGGCGGAGAAGAGGGTGGTTGCGGCGGCTGTTGGTTATAACGATCTCTATCGGAACGTGATGAGGGCACATCAGCGCGTTGGTTAAGCGTTGGATAATTGGTTGTAGAGTTTGGACCGGAAGATCTACGGCTGGAGTCTGAACCCGGACCTCTGTAGGCATGGCTTGCACGATCCAAGCTCAGTAGATTGGATGGAGGTCCAGTCGCAGAAAGAGGTGTTGAAGGGTTCGTGGCGGAGGAATTTCTAGAATCCGGTCGATATGGAGGCTCTCGTCTATACTTATCAACATCGCGGTCCTTGTCTTCCCAATGACGTCTATACGCATCATCATGTCTCAAAGGCTCTTGGTCTTGTTCTCGGTCTCGATCCCGTTCCCGGTCATCCCGCAGATCTCTATCCCAGCCCCGATCTTGTGAGCGGCCTCTGGCACGAAAGCCTTCTCGTTCATCACCATGACTTCCTCTACCTCTATGCGCATAGTCCCAATCCCCACGGCCTCGGCCTCGGTAAGATCCACGACCTCGATATCCGGACTGGTGAGTAGTTTCTGCATATGCTTCTCGTCGGGATCGGTCGCGATCTAGATCCCTCGTAGCAATATCCCTAGGTTCCCAACCATAATCGCGCTGTGGAGACCTCGTACGACCCCGCGGTGGTGGTGAACCCCTCCGGCCCCAGCCACGGTCGTCTCTCCCACCTCGTGCGTCTCTAGGGTCTCGGAAATCTCGATCACGGAAATCACCACGGCCAGCGAAGCCTCGCCCTCTTGGTGGATAGCCGCCTCGAGGTGGCTCTACATAAGCTTTTGGCCCTCGAGGAGGGTGTGGATGAGCGTTGGCGTCAAAGGACCGATGATTGGCGTCGCTGATCCTTGTCGAAGAGGCAGGTGGATTAAATGAAGTCGAAGAGCGTCTTTCAGAAAATCGATGAGGCGATCGGTCCCTTGTAGGATAATCTAGCGGAGAATAGCGTGACATTGGACATAGCCCTCCAACCTCTAAGATTCACGTAAAGGCGTCAATTCCTCGTTAATTTACTGATTTCTGTAGTCAGAGTCAAGTCTATCAATTCATATGCGAAAAGATCAGAAGGATAGCTCGTCGTGACTTGATATCGACAGAACTGCCTATACTCACAGTGAGGCCAGACAGTAAGGCAGATCTTGGGCTGGACGTCATTTGCTGGGAATGCGGGATGGGAATTCGGCGAAAATCTCGACGGTGCAAGGATTCTGAATTATGCTGGTTATCTGGCGGCTTGCAAGTAACTCATAAGCCAAACTATTCGCAGTATCTGGTTGTTGAAAGTCGCTTCGAGGATAGGAGGGTCAAAAATGGTGAGTGGAAAGGTACATTGGCCTACCGCGGCTCCCAGGCGGCTCATCTTCTACCATTGGTTCGGCAAGGGTGACACGCCATGCGCCACTACCTTGGCGTTCCAAATCAACGGGCCGCCCCACACCAAAACTATTTGGTAATGTGGGACGAGGTCTGTGCTTCCAAAAAGCTTGACTCAATTCGACATCTCAAGCCATTTGCTCCAATACAGTACAGTCACCAGGATGACACAAAACTCCAAGGACGATATTGCTTCCAACCAAGTACCAGATGCAGCTACAGATGCCGTTTTGAAGCCCTCTGCACCAGTAGCAGCTGGTACGCGTGTTGTCAAAGGAATTGAATTTAATGATTACGGTGACAAGACTTTGACGGTGGAAGAGCTGGTAAACAATATGGCTGGTATGGGATTTCAGGCGAGCGCCGTTTCCGAGGCCGTCCGGATCGTGAACAACATGGTAAGCTGTGCTGCTTACACCCACTCGCGTGTACTTCTGCTCAACTGATCAAGCGGTTCTTCACCAGAGAATGTGGAAAGATTCTGAGGACGGTTCCCGAACAACTATCTTCTTGGGCTACACATCCAATCTAGTATCCTCAGGCCTACGCGAGACCCTTCGCTACTTGGTGGAACACAGCCATGTTTCTGCCATCGTTGCGACAGCAGGAGGTATCGAAGAAGACCTAATCAAATGCCTTGCTCCCACCTATCTGGATTCATTTGCTTCTGTTGGAGCCGAGCTACGAGAAAAGGGCATGAACCGTATCGGCAACCTTGTCGTACCCAATAGCAATTACTGCGCCTTCGAGGATTGGGTGGTGCCTTTGCTGGATACGATGCTGGCCGAACAAGAGATGTCAAGAAACACTGAGGAGCCGCTGGTTTGGACACCGAGTACCGTCATCAATCGGCTGGGTAAAGAGATCAACGATGAAACCTCCATTTGTTACTGGGCGTACAAGAACAATATACCAATCTTCTGTCCAGCCCTGACCGACGGTAGCCTTGGTGACATGCTCTATTTCCATAGTTTCAAATCGTCTCCTCAGATATTGGACATCAGTATAACACGCGATATTCGCAAACTTAACGACATAGCGATGAATGCAAAAAGAGCCGGTATGATTATACTCGGTGGAGGTCTGGTCAAACATCATATCGCCAATGCCTGCTTAATGCGAAACGGAGCAGACAGTGCAGTATACGTCAACACAGCTCAAGAATTTGATGGTAGCGATGCTGGTGCTCGACCGGATGAGGCGGTGAGCTGGGGCAAGATCAAGGTGGATGGAGATAGTGTTAAGGTTCGTTTGGACCACTGAAAGCAATCCCCCATCATACTGAAATACGCAGGTTTATGCGGAAGCAACCATTGTGTTCCCTCTTATTGTGGCTGCCACCTTTGCCAAAAGATCGAAAACTCGTGAAACGGATCTCCGCAATACGTAAAGAACAGACCGATGCCGACTTCAACACCCCCGAGTACGAACCAGGGCTTGTATATCAGATGCCCAGGAATGACTATGACCTGGCATCTTTGGGAGCAATCAAGGGCTCAGACCACAGCTGCCAATAGKTGATGCTTCAAAGATCGAAGCCTTCTCAATGAGGCTCGCCAAACAAACAAGACTCCTGCGCCAGTCTAGAATCGTAGTCTGGTACTCTATCAAGAGGCATGATTGAGCTCATACCGAGTCATAAGACATCGATGGTGCCAGTTCACCACACCTAGAATCCTGCTCAAAATCTCCGAGACGGCAGTCGGTATATGGATTCATGCCCAAAATAGGAGATGGGTGGGAGAGTACAGATCGATGCTGACAAAGATGTACAATTTCTATTCAAGCAGTGAGGGTTCTCTCAATGAATCATATCAAGCTTTCTGTTCTCTGTCTTTATTGAGGGTACCCGCGGAAAGCACATGAGAATCGACACGAGGCTTTTTGCTTATAGCATCCAATGAGGTCGACGAGAGGTAAGATAATGTTGAGAAATACTTTACTTAGTGTTCTTGCCAATGCAATCTCTGGTAGGGAAGCTGTACTACCATCCACCTTGAACTTCTCGCGACGTGCGGATCAAGTCGTCCGTCCCTTTCGATGTAACCAATCCAGCAAATAGACTAGTCAGCTTCGATTTCCATGTTTTGTGTATGGGTGGCGCTGCGAAATGCGTTGTACCGTTGCAGCTAAACTTCTAAGGAAAGTTCTAAGGCCGCGGAACGGTTAATGGCCGCTGTTGCATGACACTAGTTCGGAAGGAGGGTAATGGCGGTGTGGACGTTGTATCTTGCAGCTTCAAATTTTCGATCCTTCTACCTCTGCAATTAGATCGGGGTAGATTCATAGATATCTTTTGTAGAAGAAGCATCTGAGCTGCAAAAAGCTCTTCGCCAACCAAAGTGCTGCTTCTCAATCTGTTTTCTCCGATCGGAGTAGGCTTATCTTATCAGCTATACATCCCACCTCTAGTAGCTTGATGCCTACTCGATGCCCTGCTTGAAGCCTGCTGGCCCGACATCAGCCTTGAGCTCTGCAATGACTCCCTCGAATGCCAACTGACTCAATCTTCTTCTCCGAGATTCCAGCAAGAAAACCGTATACCTCACTATTCACTGCACGTTAACGCCTTCACTTGTGTTGGCCCTGCGTCAACTCTCCGGCCATGGATATAGCTGTGTCAATGAGCAATAATGACCATGCAACATCACCTTACGAACCCCTCCGCCCTGTCAACGCGCCTACATCACCTTCATCACAAACACACAGAAACCTTCAGTCCTCAATATCCGACCTGGCACCTATTCATTCCCCAAGACGCTTCCACGCCCCACCTCCCCGTACCTCCCCTTCCGCCGCAGCAGCAGCGACCCTCGATGATCAGAACATGGACCTAACACCCACCTCTCTGCCAGCGAATACAACACAATCTAACCATCACAATATCTGGCGGAACTCACATTCATCGGCTGTGGGTCCCGCACTCGATGGTCAAGATCATGATAGAATGGAGACCGATGATGATTCAAGTTCGGAAGATGAGCAAGGCATCCATCAGCTCACTACTCATACACCCTTTGAGAACGAAGAATTCATGGATACGACGCCAGATGAACCTCACGGCGAGGGGAACATCAATAATCATGAGCCAGGTGAGTTTCCAACTGTTGACTCTGAGACTTGGCATGTCTGGAGTACTAATGTACATGGGATAGCTCCTATATCCTCGACTCCAAACCATCAAGCCTTGCCGATGACCGGTGGAAGCATGAGCTCTTCGCAGGAAGCCGCCGAACCTGAACGTCCAGATCTTACTCAAGAACATACTGGACCTCATATTCCGCCAGACATCGGTGAACAGAACGTATCGAGTCCTCAGACTATACCTGGTCCTACGATTGACCCAACAGCACCATCCGCTACGCTACCTACACACCCTCCAGAAGATAATAATCCACCGCCAGACGCAAATGGCACCCATCACGAAGATGCATCAACCCCACCACCCGTAACGATTGACGAACCCTCCTCACCACAACATGAAGCCAATGATCGAGGTGAACCTGAGCAACAGCAAGCAAGAGAAGACGACAGCAGCCAGGAAGAGTCCTCGGATGAAGAGGAACGCCCTTACTGGGCCGAATTTGCGGAAGACACATCGGGGCCAGACGAGCGGGAACTAGAATTTATTGAGCGAGAAGCCACCGAGGTCGACGCTCGTGACCGTAAGTGTCATAACAAGTCACCTGTCACTTTGCTAATCATGGAGCAGATGCTCATTGGGAAGCGATGACCTACGAGGCCTTGGAGGATCCCGAATACATCCCATTGGAATCGGGGCGCATTACCTGGACTGCCACTCCCATCAATGGTACTCCGGGAAATCCGAACCGGGACAAAATCATGAGGTCTCCTTCAGTCTTGATCGGCGGCTTGTATTGGAACATCAAGTATTACCCTAGGGGAAATGACGGCACCGAGCATATGAGCGTCTACATAGAGTGCTCTCCGACGCCACCCGAAACATCGGATCTCGAGGGAGGGTCCGATACATCTCCTACAGGAGAGACTGTGGCACCAGTGAGCAGTGTTCCGCACGATACCGCTGATACAGCAACCATCTCTCAACCGGGCAGCGAAGCTTCAGTAGCTCCCTCACAAATCCAGGAAGTGGAAGGTACAGACTCTGAAGCCGGATCGGATTCGAACAGTGAGCGTTGGGAGGCTGCAGCTCAAGTGAGCTGTGTAGTCTACAATCCTAATGAAGCCAGAGTTAATGTCTTCCGAAAGAGCAACCATCAATTTAATCCCGGTGATGCTGATTGGGGGTGGACAAGATTTCATGGTCCGTGGGAATCTATACATTTACGTCAGCGCAATGATCGACAAGCTCTTCTCAGAAATGACACCCTAGCCTTCTGCGCCTACATTCGTGTTGTCAAAGACGATACGAAGAATTTGTGGTGGCACGCACCCAAAAAGGGACCTGGTTGGGAGAGCTACGAAAAAATTGGAGTCAAATCACTAGCTACCCGTTCATCTAGGGATAGCAATATTGTGGCAGCCCTTTCATGCTGGCTGAACCTAAAGCMGGTTGTCAACTTAATCAAAGGCATGAAGATACCCGATTTTCGGAAAGAACCCACGCAACGAATGCGTCCGTTATCCGACGCTTTGCAACAACTCATTGAGTACATGTTCGAAGACTCCGAAGACACAAGCCGTAATGCAATGGCAATTACCACAGCCTGGATGGATTGGTATATCACTGAGACAGATCCTCCAAGATTCGACTTGCCTGATGTTGTGGCTGTCTGGGAATGTCTACGTCGGTTGCTGAACTACGAAGCCTCCGGTAAAGGAGATATGGCATCTGCACAAGACTGCTTTCAGGATATACTGTTGTTGAAACAACCAGACCCATGGAAAACCGAATCGCCTATCTCATCATCTGTGGATAGCAAAGAAAGCAATCCTACCGTGTCCCCTCCACCAAAAGAACCTCGAAGTGTTCAAGAGACGATCGATTTGGCTGCTACCTCGAACAATTTCCGACGGTGGGAAACTTACGCCGGAAATTCACCAGAATCGCATGATCTACCCGCCGTCCTCCAGGTTGAGCTTCACCGGCAACAGTATAATACAACTGCACGGCGCTGGGACAGGTTGACCCATCGAATCGAGTTGAACGAAAACATAACCTACACATCATCAAGGAACCAAAAGTCATGCGATTACACCCTGTTTGGAATGGTGGTTCATTCGGGTTGCCTTGAGTCACGGGACTTCTACACCGTCCTCCGTCCTCAGGGGCCCGGAACCCGATGGATCAGATACTCTGGTGGGCACTTGCATACTTGTTGTTTGACGAAGACACAAGCAGTTACAGCTCATGAAGGTGAAGGAGAAAGCGAGACTGGGAATGCAGCTGTAGCATATGTCGTGATCTATGTTCGCACAGATGCCATCTCAGATATTCTTATCCCACCATTTTCACCCCCTTTAAATCCACCACTCGAACCAAGCCATAAGAACCAATCAGATGATAAGAAAGCAGAGGACTCCATTCCGGTCCGAGTTTTTGGGTCTACACTTTTCGACCTACACAATGGACGAGGCCTTCCGGATTTGTGGCTCTCTAAGCCAACAGTAGAGTCAGGCAATCTTCAAGATCTAGAATTTCCCAAATCGACCACATTGACTGAAGTTACTGAGTACTTCGAAAATGGATTGCTCGTATCTAAAGATCAGCTAGATAGCCGCCCAGTCATATGCAGGTGGTGGTACCTGGATACAAGCTTAAGCAGTCCCCGAGGCTTGCCACGTTTTCACCCAATATCAGATGATAAGACATTAGCTATAGCTGCGCGGACGTACGGAGGTGTTCGCCTATGGCTTCACGTCTATCAGGCTGAGCTTTCAACAGACAATACCGACGTCCCTATGGCTCAAGATGAAGCGTCCACAGAAACACAGCCACCCGAAGCCAGCGCTGATGAATTCGGCGATGCAGTGATGACTCAAGACCTGCCAGTGGAAGCGGCGACTGGGGATGTAGTCGAGGGAATGCCAACTCAGACCCATGACGCTGCGGATGCCTCTGCCAGCCAGGCACCTTTATCTCCTCCCGTGGATGCACCTGTGCCCACCTCAGAAGAGCCCAGTAATGGTGGGAATGACACAGAGGATGCAGTGATGGATGAAGCTCAAGACACCCCCGTGCCTCCAAATCCTCCGTCTTCAATCCCTACGGCCCGATTTGTCAATACCATTTACATCTTGGTGAAAATCTTTGATAGCCAAAAACAAACACTGCGGGCTGTCGGGAGCCAAGTAGTACCCAAAGAAAGCGGAATACATCATGAAGTGACCCAGCTTTTGGGCAGTGAAGATCAATTCGACATCTATCACGAACACTCGAGGTCACTTTCCGATAACGACCGGATCCGGTCATCACGCAGTTTCGTTGACTATGATTTCCGAGACGGTAGTGTCTTCATTGCCCACCGCAAACCCACTACTGAAGAGTAAGTGGCCCCTTAATCATCTATGTGCCATATGAGACGACTAATCGAACGTGTCTCAGAATTCAAAATCTTATATCCCAAGGTAAACCGCCTAACCCTCCCAGCTTCTTCGACTACCTCCGCTACAATGATGACCCTGGCTATCTCGTCTCTCATGATGTGAACAATTCTTTCGGCTCCGAATATACCTCCGCCTCTATCTCCAACGGCTTCATCCACGGCCCCGGCACAGTCATCTACATGAACGGCGACGCCTACATCGGTAACTGGACCGCCAACCAGCGCTCTGGCCACGGCACCATGGCTTACGCCTCAGGCGACACATACACCGGCTCCTTCGCACACAACGAGCGCGAAGGCCAAGGCAAAATGGTCTACGCTTCTACAAACAATGTCTACGAAGGCGGGTGGAAGGCTGGACGGAGACACGGCAAGGGGGTCATGCATTTCGAGGTTGCGGACGAGGAGCTTGCGATGTGTAGGATCTGTTATGAGAGTGAGATGGATGCGCTGCTTTATGATTGTGGGCATGTTGTTGCTTGTGAGGAGTGTGCGAGGCAGTTGGAGCTTTGTCCGGTTTGTAGGAAGGGCGTTCGGGGGGTTTGTAGGATTTGGAGGACTTAGCAGGTGGATGGGGGGGTTGTGGAGGGAGGGGAGGGGGAGGGAGAGAGGAGGGATTGAGGAGAGGGTGATGAGATAAGGAGAGGTGAAGGGGAAGATAGAAGGGGGGAGGAAGATGATGTTTGGATGAGATGAGTAAAAATGGACGAAGAAGAGAAGAGATGGTTTAGAGGTAATTACCATATTTTACAGGGCAAGACAGGCAGGCAGTATGCAACTTAGGTTTTTTTACTGGAAAGTTTTTATGATTTGCCATGCTCTGGTTTGAATTGCGATAAATTGACGGGCTTTTAGGTTGGTGGAGGCGAATCTGATGACACTCGTTTTTCACACTTGCAAGCGATGCCAATAGTAAGAAGTAGACAGATAGATATTTGGAGAGAGCTAGATGAAATACCACTAGGATTTTCAATAGCACTGATGTATTTTTTTCTTCTTGGCTTTTGTGGGGATTCGTATACAGATATATCAATGAATAAAAGAATATATATATATACGAGCCCGCCCAAAGTTATTTCATCTTGCGAATTCATCTCTCATGCCGCACCCTTCGCAGCCAATAAAGCAAAATGTCCCCCCACGACAGGCCTGGCTCTGAAATCGAAATATTCTCCCGGCTCCCCCTCCTCCTCCTCTCTAAACCCCTCCTCTACCGACCCACTCTCCTGCACAACCCCTTCCCTCTTCTCACCAGTCCCCTGCTTCACAAAAAACCGATCTGAGAACGGCGCTGTATTCAACGTATTGGAGATGAAAGCGTGGATATCGTTTATCAGTAGAGATTGTGTGGAGGGCGATGATGAAGAAGCAGCGAAGAGGGACCAGTCTGTTTTGGACCAGGGGACGCGTCTTTTTGGGGTTTTGTTAGTTTGGGATGATGGGACGGAGGGGGGAAGGGGGAGGGGAGGAGGGGAGGGGACGAGTGCGGGGTTGTGAAGAGGGATATAAGAGTGGGAAGGGGCAGGATGGGGTGTGGGTGTATAGGATAGGACCGGAAAGAGGAGAAGATTCTGAATTTCTGGGGTAGGAAAGGTAAGGAACAAAGAAACGTACGAGTCCAACGGCACCCCCGCCTCCGCCCTCACACTCGGATAAAACGCCGATTGCATATCAAACGCCTCCCTCGGGAACGTATCCAACCCAAGCAGAAAATCCGGATACAGGTTAAAAGTCGTAGAGTACGTATCACTTCCATTATTCAATTCCTCCGGGTACTGGAGTAGGAAATGCGTTTTTCCCGCATCGGTCGCTAGACTGTTATTGTAGAGCTCGTTGGCATAAGATTTTCCGATAGCGGTGTAGTTTTCTGCGTCTGGGTACATAGCTCCAAACGCAGTGAGGCCTACAGCCGCTTTGATCGCCAAATTAGTTTGGTTAGGAAGGGGGCCCGCGCCATCATCTGTCGAGAGCTGCGAGGCTATATTCAGTCCATTAGCGACGAGATAGTCTGCGTAAGATTGGAAGAGGGTGCGGTGAGCATTTGCGAAGGTGGAGGAATTGGAGGCTTTTGTGTAGGCGTAGGCGAGGATGAGGATGTTTCCTGTTTCTTCGATGGGTTGGGGTTCGGCTTGGCCGTCGTCGTGGCCGGTGGCGTTGGGATAGGAAGAGCCGATGTCGTGGATTGTGTAGGGCTTGAGTTCGTGGTTTAGTAATTTTGGATGCGGGGATGGAGATGGAGGGGAAGAAGGGGAGGCTTACTTGTGGCCAGCGACCCATTTCTAGGTATTGGACTACAGGCTCGAGGACTAGGCGGATGTATTCGGGGTCCATGACGTAGAAGATTGGGAAGGTTGGGTAGATGACATCGACTAAGAGTTGGATATATTAGTACCATTTGAACATCGACGAGGGCTAGGGAAGTTGTTCCATACCAGTATTGACGTTGCCGTCACTGGATATCTCTTTCAAGAACAGGGTCACATCATTCGTATCGAGAGTATCGGCTGGAATGGTAAGATCAGCAGCACCATATGCTTGTCGGACACTCAATGTCACAATATCCGAGTAGTTCGCCCCAGCTGCGTTGGTTGCTTTGCTATTAATGTCTGAATCCAAAGTTGATGCTTCAGTCTCAGCATCAGCATAGTCGTCAAGGAAATGATTGACTGCCGCGATGGAGCCATTGTAGGTTGCTGTGTAGTATGATGCCCGAGCATTACCAAGGTAATTGATAGCCGCATCTCTGGCGTAGCCGATGGCATATGTGACTGAAGCAGTTGAAGCTACAGAGCCGAGATCCTGCGCGATGCCCACAACATCGCCTGCTTTGTATGTCGCAGTCGTAGAGCCACTCAAGGTACCATTACTGGCAAAGAGTCCTCTGACTGAATTCGGATCGCCAATTTGGGACGTAAGTGCCGTCAAGTTCGAAGCTCTCGAGGCAAAGACAGCTTCACCCCACAAAGCTTGGTCCATGGCATTCTGCGTGTAAATTTCAGCGCCGTTGACTGCGAGCCGGAAGACCGAAGTCCCGTCAGAAACGGAGAAACTACTGCCGGTGTTGCCGCTTTGACCGGTCCAAGTCTCGTCCAGATCTACGTAAACCTGAATATCATCTCCAGCAGCATTGGCGGTGGTGATGGTCAGGTAACTAAATGGCAAGGACTGTCGAATGTAATTGCTTGGAGACACAGGGGAGAGGAAATCAAGCGTAATGGATACATTTCCCGCAAGCAAAGTAAAATAGGTGTGGGTGGCCGTGTACTCGGCGTTAGAAACAGAAGCTTCTTTGATACCACTGGGTGGGGACGGTAGACCGAGCAAGCTATAGGCCTGACCGTTGATTCGAGCCAGAATCCCAAGCGTTAGATTCTGCCCGGCCCAGAATTGAGGCGTCGAGGTTGGAAGGTTCGCCACAAATGACCCTGGCATCCATGCTAAATCTGTTCAGGACAGTGTTGTACATTGTCAAAGTTGAGAGACCTACCTGACAAATAAGGATTTCTTACGGCCAATGGATATGAAGGTGGTTGAAGAGGAACGTAAGACAGGGCATGAACACTGTGAGAAAATATAGAGCAGAGTACAAAGGCGACTAGTTGAAACAGTTGCATCTTGAGAGAAGGAGGATGGTGACCGATGAGATGAGAGAAAATCGGTTAGAGTCCCAAACTGAAGTCTCTAGCTATACAGATGGGCCGATCAGGCCGTGAAGCAATTCTCTCCGAAAAAGAAGAATGAAAAACTTGAGAAATGGTTTAGAGACAGGGAACTGATCTTTATGTATTTAATATTCTAGCCGTCCTTTGCCATTCATTGCCTCTCCTTGCCTATTGCCTCTCCCCGGCAGGCAACATAAACATAGCCTAGGAGCACAAGCACAAAGGTCATCCAGACAACCTGCAAGGTTCAAATCACTGCGGTACCTTCCCCTCGAGGTCAACGAGCAGCGGAAATTACAACTTCCTAGTTTGGGAGACTGCCGTGTTGAGCAACGGTAGCCATCCTGGTCTACACGAAACAGCTGCATAATACATAAACAGTGCTCGATATGAATAGATTTGGAACTAGAGGACTTTCGAAAGAAATGGTCATCGTTTCAGCAAGAAAGCTAAATGGAAAATATTGTGTCCAATGACGCGAGCATGTAGAACAGTGCTGCATGGCATGAGAATGGAGCGTGAAGCTAAGGCTATTGAAGTGCAAGCACAACAGATAAAATCACCCAAGGACTTCGCCAATGAAAGGCGACAAGGCAGATGAAACCCATGTTCAAGGAACCGTATGGCGTATGCAAGCGAGAGCGGCTTCTAACTCAAGCCATGCGGGTGATGGGAGATACTGCAGATGCCGCATGCAAAGCTTGTAAGCAGGAACA
This sequence comes from Opeltia flavorubescens, assembly GCA_000442125.1. NCBI lineage: Eukaryota > Fungi > Ascomycota > Lecanoromycetes > Teloschistales > Teloschistaceae > Opeltia > Opeltia flavorubescens. Next base: position 2,654,429 of record KE546965.1, on the reverse strand, counting down.
TGGCATTTGCTTGGTCCGTCGTCGAGATAGAGTTCGGGATATCCAGTCATTCAGGATGATCAGCCGGTGAGTATGGGGAAATGCAACCGCGGCACCTGGCAGTTAGCATATTGCGGGGTACATGTACTACTCGGACAGCATGTGTAAGGTTCATCCCCGGAGAATGGTGGCAGAAGCAGCCTATTGTCGAATCTTCGGCCTGCGGAGTAACTGACGAAGAAAGGAAGGTGGACCATCCACTTCGAGGATGCACGAGCTGCTCTAGAGTCATGAGATCGATGTCATTCGTTCTCCAGAATCTCGGGAGGAAAGGTCCATCTATTAGGTATTCAATATCACGAGTTTAAGGCGGTTTGGAGGCGGAGGGAAGGGTCCTGGCGCTACTACTGATACCGTGGTTTGCAAGCAGTGTCCGCAGCAGCAGAACTAGTACACGATACGTCATGATCTCTGTGAGTGTCTATAAAAATTACAGCTGACGATTTCCCCTTGGGGTGAGAGACAATCATGTTTGCTCTCTGCTTCATGAACCATAAAGATGCTATATGCTTAGAACAGGCCGTAAAACCCGTCATCAGTGGGAATCATCGCGTACATCAAATCGTAACAATACTCTACTCCCTTAGCCGTCTTTTCTGTGCTTTTCTTCCCTCCTCTTGCCCCGCTTCATGATCTTCCACCCAGTGCGCCGCCGGACTCGTCCCTTCGCTGCTATTGACAGTTTCTACCGCCGATCCTTCCGGTCCTTCATCCGCCGTCCCATCGAACCCAAACAGAGGGGAATTCTCTGCCTCCGCACCGATCCCATTATCCGTATCGAAATTGAAATCGGGTAATGGCTCATTCGAGCCGATAGTGAAGTCGCCTGCTGGATTGTCATTAAAGTAGTCACCGCTGTTGAAGATCTGGTCAAGCTCTAGTATATCATTGGCCCCGGGGTCACCGTAGTTCTGCGTATCCGTGATTCCTGGGATGGATCCACTAGGGCTCAGCGGTGCAAGGACGCTCGACAACTGATTGACTTTGGAATCTTGCTCTTTGAGTGCATTGGATAGTTCGTCCAACCGTTCCTTGCTTTGCATGTATTGCGCCATGGTCGGCATTGGCGGGCTGGGCATCGTCAACGCGTTCTCGCCTTTAGCAGATGAGTTCCCTGCCGTAGATGCGATGAGCCTTAACGCATCATTACGTTGATTTGCTGTCAGTGGTCGTTGACCATCTGCCGTCTGCAGGTGTGTTAAGGCCTCGGGGAAATTCATCTGTGACCCATTAGAAAACGGCTGGCTGGCGTTGCTGGACTGAATCATAGATAGGATGTCGGCCTCTGAAGGCTGGCCATTGTTCCCTGCATCAGGCTTGACTTGAGGACTTTGCGATGATCGGTTGGACGGTGTATCAAACACTTCTCGTGCGACTGGAGAATTAGCGCCTCCTGGCGTTCGTCCTGGAAAGGGTCGGTCCGTGGCAGGGCTATCTGCAGGTGTTCCTGGTGATACAATTGAGCCTCCCCGATACTCGCTTGGTGGCGCACCTAGGAGCAGCGGCTGCCTCCGATATCCGCCCTGGCTTTGACCGCTCACCACATTCTGGCCATTATAATCGCCCACATCGACCACGTTACCCTGTGCTTGTGTATCCTGTGAAATAGACCCAAACATGCCTCCGAAGTTTGGCCCTCCTTTGCCTTCCAAGTTTCGGTTGTAGACGGTTGCCAGAAATGTTAGGATCGCGTTGATGGAGCTCTCGTGTCGGTCGTGCAGTTTCTGGAAATTTGCCGCTTGACCGTAGAGTTGTTCGTGCTCTTGCCGCGTTTTCTGGAGAAGGCTTGCAATCATCTGTTGTTGCTTGCGAACAGCTTGTAGCTCTTCTTGCACTGCCGCCAGATCTTGGGGAGCATTGCCAATTCCGCCATTGCTTATCATCAACGGTTGTCGTCCATGCCGTAAATTTGGAGCATCATTGGCAGCTTGATTTGGGTGAATTGTCTGATCTACATCAAGTACATCTTCCACATCATCATCCATGTTGCTATCCTCTTGTCTTCCTCGATTTACTCTTCCACCACCTCTTGACGGTGTGTTCTTCGGCTTGTGTATCAACCACAGCAAATTTGGTCGTCCTCTTTTGAAATAGGGATTATGATACTCGCTTGGACTCTTGTTCTTCCTTTCACTAGCGCGCATCGAATTGTCCGAAAGCCCGACCTTCTTGTGGAAGCCGTACATATTGAGCTGTCTGACGAATGATGCGTAATTCTTGTGTTTGAAAAGTTCCGGGATCAAGGTCCGAGCAAATTCATCCTCGTCAATGACGATGAATGCATCGCCATCTGCCGACCAGCGGATGAGGTCCGTATTTCGATCTTCATCAAGGAAACTAATACCTGGTTAGTACGATGGAATATCCCGTAGAACGCTACCACAATTGATACTCACCTGCTCAATTTCTGCACGAATGGCGGTATCTGCTTCCGTTTAGCTTGTGCATCCTTCTTCGCAATCAATGCCCTCCGATCCAGTTCATCCCCATCGTTCTCCCATCCCGTCTCAGTCAGCTGTTGGGGCTTTTTGGGGCCAAACAAAGGCCACGTATCAGCGTTGCCGCTGGTGGAAGATGCATTGTGAGAATGTGCTAGATCTTGGGCCTGAGATCTTCGGGCTAATTGGTTTGATGAAAGCTGCTGCTGCTGCTGTATTGTACTCTGCGAAAGAGAAGGATAGCTGCCAGTAGCAGGAGGATAAGAAGACGAAGCTATAGAAGGCTGATTTGGCGTATTCCATTGAAGATTTTGTGGATAAGCCGGTTGCGCCGAGCGTGATGTATCGATTGAGGACTGTGCTTGTTGGACGACAGGAGATGCTCCTGGCGCAGGCCGTTTCCGAGAAACCGATTGAGACATGCCGCTCTCTCTAACAAGGCCTTATCCCTCGGGAGGGACAAGGTATACGTTGGTGTATTCTTCCGGGGAGAAGTCTTCGACGTCCAGAGTCGTGTTGTGTATCTATTACCGCGTGAATACCGTCCTTCATCTGGTGCATACGTTCTCTTAGATTGTTGCCAGATGGGCCCGGGTACGTAGCAGATGTTATTCGCAACGTGGTTTGGTGCCTAGCAGGGAAAGCCTCCCCTCATGGTCGATACGGAGGAGAAGGGTATTGCAGCAATGGAGCTTGGAATGGAAAGTCTGGTCTTAATCCAGCACAGCGACAATTGAAGAAAAGGCGAAGACTTCACTGAAGAATCGACAGGCAGTAGTGGATGGCAGTTGCTTCCGCTTCAATAAGTTGCAAGGCTACCGGTGATGTGTAATGTAGTGAGGCTGATGAGGTGAAGGACGAATACTGTTTCTAAGCAGATAGAGGAGCAAAGTTAAATACAGACGAAGACAATGATTCGAATACAGAAACTGGAGAGTTGGTGGTAATAACGACGTCAATAATAATGTGGACTGTTTAAAATCCGAGATTCTCCTTCCAGTTTCCGATTGGTGCGGAGAGATCCCCGCCAAGGTGTCATCCGCCAAGCAGCATAGTATCAAACGAAAGAACTCAAGGCCACATTTTGCTGCTTCTACCATTTGGTCGTACAAATTGAAAACTGAAGGCACCAAAATAACTAAGATGATTTCAACAGATCTCCCACCATCAGCTGAGACTCCGTTTCCCATTCCTGCTAAACCCACGAACGAAGATGCCTCCCAAAACCCCCCTCTACCTCCAGTCATGGACTCAGTCCGATCGCATTCCACCGACGAGCTCGTCCAACTCCTGAAAAAGACACCCTTATTCATGACCAGCCTGGACGAAGCCGGTGGTCCAGATGGTACATCCCACCCTCCCCTCTTCCACAACGCCTTCCCACTGAAAACTCCTAGCTAACAATCCCAGCATCATAGGCTCAGAGGAGAACCTACAAGTCGAAGCCATACGAGCCCTCCAATATGAGGGTACTAGGGCAGAAATCGCCCTCGGCTTCAAAGAAAGAGGCAACGAAATGGTAGCTGGAAAGAAGTGGAAAGACGCCAAAGAATACTACACCAAGGCAATCCTAGCTCTCAAGGCGCCCAAAGACCCGAAAGACGCCCCACTATCTCCCGAAGAAGAGGAAAGTGAAAATCAAAAGGAGAAGCAAGTAGAAGAAGCATGCTACACAAATCGCTCCCTCTGCAACCTCGAACTCCGTAAAGCCCCTTCCCCCAAAACTCTAAACACAATTAAACTGACCCCAAATAGAAAACTACCGCTCCACCCTCCAAGACACCACACACGCCCTCTCCCTATCCCCCACCTCCCAAAAAGCCCTCTACCGCTCCTCCCTCGCCCTCCTCCACCTCTCCCAACACCCCCTCTCCCTCTCCTTCTGCACCCGCGGCCTAGCCCTCACATCCCCCACTCTAAAATCAACAAACCCCTCAAAACGTCCCTCCCCACAGCACACCTCCTTCCTCACCCTCCGAGACCAAATCCTCTCATCCCAATCCACTTTCAACGAGAAAAACGCGCAACGGATCTCAGCAGCCGAACAGCGGAAAAAAGAAGAACTATGTCTAAGCGCAGCTCTAAACGCCAGAGGTATAAAAGTAACCAAATCGGAAAAACCGCCGGAGTTGGAAGATGCGGTTATTCAGCTTGAAGATCCGCTTAAGGTGACTAGTAAATTGTATTTCCCTGTCCTGGTGCTATATCCCGTGGATGGGCAGAGCGATTTTTTGAAAAAAGTGGCAGAGACGGATGTTTGGGGTGATGTGCTAGAACTCGTTCTAGGAAGCGAGCACAGCGAGCAGGGCGGGCGGGAGAAGGGGAGCGGCGAAGGCAGCGGCAGGGAGGAAGGAAATTCAGGGCCACCGTGGGATAAGAATAGGGAATACACAATCTCGGGCGTGGAGTCTTTTATGTCGACAAAAGACGGCGGGATGGTGAAAGTTGGTAAAAAGGTACGGCTTCTAGACCTGTTATCAGGCGGGAAAGTGGAAATTTTAGATGGGATTGTTAGGGTATATGTTGTTCCAAAGGGGAAAGTAGGGGGATGGGTGGAGGAGATGAGAGCGCGAAGGGGGAGGGGCTGAAGGCTGAGGAGCTTTGAGACGGAAGGATCGGGAGGGTTGGTTGTATGTAATTCCATATAATTCACCTATACTTGAGAGCCCACAAACCTGCAGCTCAGGCAATCAAACTTCCTGCGCATTCTTTCTCTCTCGCTCTCTCTCTATGATAGTAATTTTAATGATATCAAATTTACTATCCGAACATCTTCTTGCAAAAGTACATACAAAGAGAGCCAACGCCTTGCATAAGAAAACGATTGGACGAAAAGGCCTTTATGAAACCATCTCATGCAAAGGGAAACGCTCACTCAGTGCAACATCGCAAGAACAGACCGCAAGATTCAAGTAGCCAAATACAGTAACAACGCAACAGACGAGCCATGCAAAACGATCGTATCTCTCAACCATGCGTTTTTGTATTGTCGTCGTCGTCAACCATCATCGTACAAATCCCTTGAAGAACTTGCCGTATGTATATATCCCCTTTCAGTCATATCCATCGTAGATATATGAACAAGTCGAATTTTTGGTATCATCACCTTCTCCACCCACCCCCCCTGTCATTTTCGATTTCGTGTTTCTCTCAAGCCGCGCCCGCAACACCAATGGCTTGTGCCTTCATCTTATCCGGGTGTCCCATAATCTCATACGCAGCGCGTTGGACAATTCCGCCCGTCTTCGGGAGCTGCGTGCCCACACCCATGAGATAAGTGTCGACATCCCTCGCMGCTTGACGGCCTTCGTTGATACCCCTACACAAACACAACATATATTAGCTACCTCTCCATTGAACAAAGTAATAAACTGCGTGTGACTCACCAAACGATCAAACTCTGCCCCCTCCGACAATCCCCCGCGGCAAACACCCCAGGAACATTAGTATTATACTTCCCCGGCGGCGTCTTAATATTCTTCCTCGCATCCTTCTCCACCTCCGTGCCCAGCAGACGATCGTCCGGCCCCAAAAACCCCATCGACAATAACACCAGCTGCGCCGGGAAAAATTGTTCGCTCCCTTCGACTTTCTTCATATCCCATCCCCCAGAGACACTCTTCGTCCATTCAACGCGATGGACATTGATACCGGAGACATGATTGTTATCATCACCCACAAACTCCTCGCTCATGACGCAATATTCGCGAGGGTCTTTACCCATGTGGGTTTTCACTTCCGTGTGTCCGTAATCAACGCGGTAGATCCTTGGCCACTGCGGCCATGGATTATCGCGCGCACGCTCCGGTGGTGGTTGAGGAAGGAGTTCGAAATTAGTGACGGATTTCGCGCCATGGCGGACAGAGGTGCCGATACAGTCATTACCTGTATCGCCGCCGCCGATGACGATGACATCTTTATCCTTGGCAGAGATATATTCGCCGTCTGCGAGTTCCGAGTCCAGTAGGGATTTGGTATTTCTATGCAAGAATTGCATGGCGAAATGGATGCCCTCTAATTCTCGATTCGGGATCTTAAGGTCTCTGGCAACAGTGGCGCCGGTGGAGATGACGACGGCATCATGCTCTTGTCGAAGAGATTGCAATGTTACATCGCTGTCAGGTCCGACTTCCACGCCAGTAATGAAGCTTATGCCTTCATCGGCCATGAAATTTACTCTGCGTTGAACGATCGTCTTGTCGAGTTTCATGTTCGGAATGCCGTACATGAGTAACCCACCGATGCGGTCAGCACGCTCATAGACAGTGACGGTATGGCCAGCTTTGTTTAGTTGATCTGCTGTGCTGAGACCCGCGGGACCCGAGCCAACGACAGCAACGGTCTTCCCGGTGCGGTGCTGGGGAGGGGTTGGGACCATCCAACCCATGTCGAAACCTCGATCGATGATAGCACATTCGATCGACTTGATACCAACAGGATCTTCGTTGATGCCGAGCACACACGCACCTTCGCACGGCGCGGGGCAGACTCGTCCTGTGAATTCGGGGAAATTGTTGGTCATGAGTAGGCGATTGAGTGCATCCTGCCACTGATTTTGGAAAACAAGCTCGTTCCATTTAGGTATGATGTTAGAGATGGGACAACCGGTATCAGATTGGCAGAAGGGCACACCACAATCCATGCAGCGAGCAGCCTGATACTTCAGCTCGTCCTCATTCAAGCGAGTAGACAATTCTTTCCAATCGCGTGTTCGGGTTTGGGGCTTTCTGTACTTCTCGCTGCGCCGTTGGTATTTCATGAAGCCTTTGGTCTTGTCGAGCACCAATGCAGACTTCTTCTTTTCTGCCTTTGCGTCTGTGATGCTGTCCTCCATGTCAAGCATATCAGCCTTTTTGGCATGGGCTTCCTTGTCATGCTCCTGCTTCTTGGATTCTTCGTGAATCTTTCGGACAGCATTACCAGGAAGCAGAGGTAGAGGATACTCTGCCTTCTTCGCTGCCTCTACTCTGGCAGCTTCCTCGGCCATAACACGCTTGTAGTCGGTAGGAAGGACTTTGACCAGTCTGCTCAAGGCACGATTGAATTCCAATAAACACCTAGCCGCCAGCTCAGAGCCTGTGTAATGGTGGTGATCTTCAATCAATCCTCTCACGAAAGCAATTTCTGCCGGATCTTCTAGGCCAGAGATTTCAACCATCTCGGTGTTGACTTTCGACGCAAAGTCTTGATTCAGGTCCAGTACGTATGCGATACCCCCGGACATCCCTGCCGCAAAGTTACGGCCGGTATTTCCAAGGACCAACACACGACCGCCTGTCATGTACTCGCATCCATGGTCGCCGACTCCTTCAACCACAGCTGTGGCGCCGGAATTTCGGACAGCGAAACGTTCTGCAGCCATGCCGCGGAAGTAGCAGGTACCTTGAGTTGCACCGTACAAGCAGACGTTGCCAATTAAGACGTTTTCTTCTGCTCTAAAGACTGCCCCACGCGGTGGGTAAATGATCAAGCGGCCACCCGAAAGACCTTTTCCAACATAATCGTTGGCGTCACCTTCCAGCTCCAAGGTCACCCCTGGGGCTAAGAAAGCACCGAATGACTGGCCTGCCGATCCCTTGATGTTTGCATGTATAGTGTCTTGCGGAAGGCCTGCTTCACCATAACGTCTGCTTATCTGATATGACAGTGTTGCTCCCAGCGCGCGGTCTGTATTGACAATATCACATTCGATGCGGCAGGGCAGCCCCTTCTCAAGCGCAAGCTCTGACTCGGCGATGAGCTTGTTGTCCAGTCGGACATGCAGTTTGTGGTCTTGTTTCCGAACATTGTATGTTGCAACGCCAGGCCGCAAATGATGAGCCGGGGTCAGAATGAGACCCAGATCGAGATTCTCCGTCTTTGCCGTTCGAAGATCCTCCCTCATGTGTAAGACTTCAGAGTGACCCACCATTTCATTGATGGTTCGGAATCCAAGTTTAGCCATGATGGCTCGGAGCTCGTTGGAGACGTAGTAGAAGAAATTGATGACATGCTCTGGTGTACCTCCGAACTTCTTGCGGAGTTCAGGATCCTGGGTGGCGATGCCTACTGGGCAGGTGTTTAAACTATATCGTAAAAGTCAGCAATCATATTCTGGGATCGAGGTAGCGATGATTCCTACTGGCACTTCCTCATCATGATGCAGCCCATTGCGATCAAAGGAGTCGTTGCGAAGCCCCATTCTTCAGCACCAAGCAGGCATGCAATGGCAACATCGCGACCTGTACGGATTTGACCATCTGTCTGGACGATCACTCGACCTCTCAGGTCGTTCAGAACGAGAGTTTGATGGGTCTCGGCAAGGCCAAGCTCCCACGGAAGGCCAGCATATTTGATACCAGTCCATCGAGAAGCGCCAGTACCGCCATCGTGACCGGAAATCAGGATATGGTCTGCTTTGGCTTTGGCAACACCAGAAGCAACAATGCCAACCCCAGTCTCGGAAACAAGTTTGACTGATACTCTGGCCCGAGGGTTGGAGCACTTTAGATCGTAGATCAATTGCTTCAGGTCTTCGATGGAGTATATATCGTGATGCGGAGGAGGCGAGATCAGTCCCACACCGGGCGTAGAATGTCGGGTTCGAGCAATCGGCCCTGATACTTTGTGGCCTGGTAATTCGCCACCTTCACCTGGCTTCGCACCTTGGGCCATCTTGATTTGCAGCTCATCGGAGTCTGCGAGGTAATTCGATGTAACGCCGAATCGACCTGATGCAATCTGTTTAATCGCAGACCGCATGCTATCACCATTCTCCATCGCCAGACTTCGCTCGGGATCTTCACCACCCTCACCAGTATTTGATTTTCCACCAAGTCTGTTCATAGCTACCGCCAGAGTTGAATGAGACTCCATGGAGATGGATCCATAAGACATGGCACCGGTGACGAACCGTCTGACGATCTCCGTCCAAGGTTCAACTTGCTCAATTGGGACCGGTGATCGCTCGTCGAAGCTGAAATCAAGCATGCCACGTAAGGTACAGTTCTTGATTTGTTCATATTCGGACATGGAGTAAGCTTCGTACGATTTGTCGTTCTTCGTACGGACAGCGTCTTGTATATTCGCAATACTCACAGGATCGTTGATATGCGGCTCTCCGCCATCTCTCCAGTGGTATTCGCCAGACTCTGCAAGACCAGGGATGCTCATGATGTCCCTCGACGGGAATCCCTTCTCATGGAAGGCGAACGCATCCTGAGCGATGAGCTCGAATGTCATGCCCTTGATACGCGTGGCAGTTCCTGTGAAGCAGCGATCGACTACGCTATCATCCACACCAAGGGCCTCGAATATCTGAGCTCCTTTGTAGCTCTGCAGAGTCGAGATGCCCATCTTACTCATAACCTTCAAGATACCACCGTCACAAGAGTGCTTGTAGTTTTCGATGATTGCCTGATCTGACAACTTCTTCCTGATAAGTTTTTCACGGTTCATCTTGAGTATGCACTCTAATGCTAGGTATGGACAGATGGCATCGGCCCCGTAGCCGAGCAGCACGCACATGTGGTGGACTTCACGAGCTTCGGCAGTCTCAACGATGAGAGCAGCCTGAGACCTCCATTTATTTCGGACCATATGATGATGGACCATACCAGTAGCCAGTAAGGCCGAGACGGGCACACGGTCGACCGATGTGGCTCGATCTGAAAGCACTAATAGTTTGTAGTTTGATTCGATGCCCTCAGTTACGGCTTCACATATGCGATCCAGCGCATCCATATAACCTGAAATACCTTCGCTCTTAGCGAATGTGATGTCAATCGTCTTGACGGTCCATTCACGATAGATGGTTGTGATATTTGTGAGAGCGTTGAAGTCTTCTAAAGAGAGCATGGGTGAGGGCAATAGTAGACGGTGACACTGAGAGGAATCCAACTCAAGCAGGTTACCTTGCGGGCCAACATAGCAACCCAATGACATGACAATGGCTTCTCGAATGGGGTCAATTGGCGGGTTCGTGACTTGGGCAAACAGTTGACGGAAGTACTCATACAGAAGTCTCGGTTGCTGGGCTAGACACGCAAGAGGTGCATCATTGCCCATCGAACCGAGTGCTTCTTTCGAGTCTGCAGCCATTGGGCCAAGTAGTAAGCTTACTTGTTCGAATGAATATCCGAACGCTTTCAACATAGGGTCAGCTTGGACCCCAACGTCGTTGAGCTTGTAGCTAGCTTCAAATCCCTGCTCTAGTAATTGACTTCGAATACCATCCAAACTAATCAGCTCCTTCTGTAGCCATGACCGAAAATCTTTTCGATGTGAGACATTATGTTTGAGCTCCGCATCATCGACGATACGTCCAGCCAAAGTGTCCACCAAAAGCATCTTTCCTGGCTGCAACCGCCCCTTCTGAACAATATTTTCAGGATCGAGTTGGATGGTCCCAACTTCCGACGCACATACAATGCGATCATCAGCTGTAACGTAGTATCTGCAGGGTCGAAGCCCATTTCGGTCGAGGTTCGCACCACAATACCTTCCATCCGAGAACGTGAACAAAGCTGGACCGTCCCATGGCTCCATCAGACAAGCCGCCCATTGATAGTATGCTGCTTTTTCTGGATCCATCGCCGCATTGTCTTCCCATGCCTCTGGCACCATTAGCATGATGGCTTCCGGGAGTGATAGTACACCGTTGATTGTCAGGAGCTCGAGGACATTGTCAAAAGCTGCGGAATCGGAACCTCCGTCTTCCACGATTGGATAGAGCTGGTCAAGCTCATTTTTGAAGAAATCGGATTGCATGACGCCCTCCCTGGCCCTCATCCAGTTCTTATTGCCCCGTAACGTATTGATTTCACCTAGATCTAGTCAGCCACTTTTCTCTTTCTCTGAGCTCATAGGCTTACCATTGTGAGCCGCCCACCGAAGAGGCTGAGCGCGATCCCAGCTGGGAAATGTGTTTGTTGAGAATCGAGAGTGCACGAGTGCAAAATGACCCTCGTAGTCGACGGAGACTAAATCATGGTAGTACTGGTACACTTGAGATGGCGACAATTGACCCTTGTAAACGATATTTTTGTTGCTCAAAGAGCACAGATAGAACCAATTGTGGAGGCCAATGGTATGTGTAGCGCGCTTCCGCAAAACGTACAGCTGGCGTTCAAATTGTTTCTCGTCGAACTTTTCGGGATCAGTAATATTTGGCTTGTTCCCATCGCCATAGGCCGATCTGAGCACAACGAAAGGCTGAAGGATCAATGGCTCTCGCGAAAGTGCCGCAGGTCCCAGCAAGCTAGAATCCCTTGGAACCTCCCGCCAGCCAAGCACTCTCAACCCCAGTGATTCCGCGATTTCTTCAAAGGTAGTTGTAGAATCCTTGAGGATTTCGGTCTCGGGCTTGAAGAAAAGGTTGCCGGCTGCATACTGGCCCTGCGGAGGCAGATCGAAGCCGGTCTCTCTTGCGAAGTTCTTGATGAAGAATTTGTGCGGAATCGATGTCATAACACCAGCACCGTCTCCATCGCGTGCATCTGAACCGACAGCCCCTCGGTGGGTCATATTACACAGTAGATTTCGGGCTGAGCACATATTGGTCAGTTGAAGCCGATCGTGAGGAAAGGCGGTGAAGGCATACCATCGCTGACGATCTTGTGACTGGCCTTGCCCTTGATATGGCTGCGAAAGAATGAGTCTCAGTGATCATTGCTTCAGCATTGAGGGTAATCTTACGCAGCAAAGCCAACACCACAAGCATCTTTCTCGTATTCGGGGTCATAAAGACCTTGCTTGACCGGCAGAGCGCCGGCCCATGACCGGTTCTCTGGGGTATTGTTGTACTCGTAGACGCTGGCAGGCTGTTCTTCCTCTACTTTTGGTCCATATAAGTCCTCCACGAAACCCATCCTACGGACGGCGACCGTCAATGATTTTTTTGCAACAGATGCCTCGAGTAAGCTTTCTCTCCCCAAGGTTCAGTATTCGATAATTGGTGGTGCTGGACTGGGAAGATGAAGGTAGTACAGGAATTGCGGTCGGAAGATGTTGTTGAGTGTGGGAAAGGCGAAAAAGTAAGGGCGGGAGAAAAGCGCAAGCGCAAGAACCCCACGGTGGCAAAGGTGGAACAACAACGGAGAATGCACTAAACAGGGTCGGAAGTTTACTCCAGATTCTGCTTGCAGGCGAGTGCGGGTCGAAGCCCTATGGGATTACGATGTCGTGCAGAGAATTAATTGATTTGGTGGGTGAAAAAAGCTTGGGCTGCAATGTGCTCTTTTCTCTTGATAAAAGCCAGATGTCGCATCGCTCTAGGATTGGAGATAAGCACTATCCGTCCAATGACAGGCCTTCGAAAAGTTGGGCGAAGCTTAGACTACTGCACAATGCAGATGTTAGTCTTTCCGCTTATGCAACCTTAAAAAGTTCTCCCACTTCGGTTCTTCGTCTGGATCCTATTGCCTGTGGGATTGTGGAAAATCACTATTTTTCACGTGCAAAAATCGTTCAAACCGATACCAATCTCTAGCAAATCGGTCATTGTATTTGTGGAGACGGTCACAAGTCAAAGCTTTCCTAGTGCCAGATGTGCAACGCGACTTCGACGGTTATCGCCTGATCCGTTAATGCATCTTGTTTCATGTCTCACAAACCCTCGGACTGAGTCTGGTGCGGGTACACTAAGATCACGAATATCTCTTTACTTCTCCGCATATGAACACAAAGCTCTTGCATAGCACGCATGCCAAGATCATCCTAGACACTGAATCTCATAGAGATCTGCATGCTGTCGCTTGAAGTGTTCCACAAGGGAGTGCTGACAAAAAGCCCGAACACTGTCAGGGTCTTTCCAATTTGCGAGGGAATGTGACTCTAGCCCACCCAAGCAAATGACAACATCCATGATTCCAAAAAGTTTCTGAACCAAGGTAGATAGGCATGACGTAGATTGTGCGTGCGTGAATCGGCGAGGCTAATAGCCGATGTCGGATGTCGGGGCTTCATTGGCCAGCCAATCGCAAACGTAAAGATGGTCATCAAGTTTGGACCGGTGATATTGTGCTTTCTGGAGACGTAAACCTCTCGATATTTTACAACTCTCGAAGGAGGAATCATCACATATCAAAACCGTTCAGTCCTTTTCAACGGCATGTATTTTATCCAGCCTATGTCTGACAAGGTTCATGATCAGGGCCCTGACAACATTACATATTGTGTCTCCGAGGCCCAAAAAGACCGACGACGGCCAATTTCCATTGGCTAACGAGCTGACTGCATTACAGCTTCGATCCACCTCCTTGATTATGACAGACAACCTCGAAGTTCACACCACATAAAGGATCGCGTACAAAGGCCCCATAATAGCCAGAACCAAATTGCGGACGAAAGCCAGGAGCTCCGTTGTCAGCGGCCCCTGCCTTTCGAGCTGCGTCATAGAATTGCCTGACCTGAGCATTGGCTGGAACATGTGTAAATAATGGTCAGCTTCATTCTTCAACTTCGAAAGCCCGTATGCGCGTTGGGCATGCGCCATAAACATGATGAAGGCTAGGAATCAGAAAGATGAGACCGACTTTCAGCAGTAAAGGCGACATGATATTTCTTCAAAACGTCTGCCATTGCGCTCGCATCCATTTCTACACCAAAGAGCCAGCAATAGGGACCCGTCTCGCCCATGCCAACCATTTGGGGCCCGAACCGGAGATGCTCTTTGAAGCCGCCAATGTGTTGGAGAGATTCGGTGAGGAAAGTCGCCATGCCGTCCACCTTCGACGAGGGAATGACTATTGAGAAGTGGTCGACAGGCATTTTGTTATCAGGCAATCGAGTTTTGGACTATACTCTTCAAGAAGATTACAATTAGATTTGCCATCTGACTTCATATATTCACAGTTTCCATCGAAACTGCAACTGGAGTGTGGGGTTCGGCTTCGTCGGCTTCGACGGGGCAATAATCTCTGCGAGACGGATCACGTGATGGATTTCGCAAGCCTGACTCTATCGAATCGCAAGCCTTTCAGAGATGAATCCTTCTGTTTAAGAGCTTTGCGTCTGACAAGCATGAACGATTCGGCATAATATCTATCCTTCGATAAAGCAATCATGCGGCTACGACATGCAAACAAGGCTCCTGGTCCTGCTAAAACGTCACGTCATTTTACCCTTTTCTTAGCCAAGCTACTCGGGGCACCTTTCTCAATTACTTTTCTGTATCTTGCCGTTTTTGCTCCAAATTGAACGTCCATTTAATTTTTTATCACACGCACCGTGCGTTCTGCGACGCCTGAATCTTCCCTTACCATTTAGAGATTCAAATACGGAGGAAACATGCTGAAAAACGCTAACCACAAGGACTCGGTCCATAATGGCGATGCCAGACAGTCAAGCAAATTGCGGAAAAGATACTTCAAAGCTTCTGACGACGCTGCATGGTATCGGGTAGTTATGAGATAATTGACCCCTGAGAATAGAATACCCATATCCGATACATTCTCTGTTCTCTTCATTCAACCAAATGGGCACGCAGCTTTCATGACATCATCCTACAACCTTCGGGAATTTATAAATTTCGAATCTGACATACATTTTTACAATAAGTTCATTCCTTTCATGGGTTCCTGCTTCTCTTCTCGGAGACCAAACGCAAGCTATATGTTGGATTAAATGTGCTGTGGCAACGTATGCTGAAACCTGCGGCTCTCTTCATCCTTCACATGGCCCTTACCTGAGCATGCTTCATGGTATTGAGGACCAGTGAACAGGAGACAGCTTTCCGAAGATTCCCCTCAATGTAAGGGCTCAGGAAATAACTGATCGATCTTGCGAAAGATTCGCTGCGACGGCGCCCGTTGGATGTTCGTGCAGCACTGCGGCCACTGCAGGTCTGAGTCTTGCGTTCAGAGAGGGCGCACCATTGCCGATGAGAGAGAGAGATCTCCTGCTCAGCGTGTCACCAGGGCTGAACGTTTTGGCTGATTGTGGCTCTCCCTACGCGGAGTAGCACTTTTCCCCTCCCCTACTGTTCAGTTCAGCCTTTCGATTGCCTAATGCGGGGTATAGCCATCTTAGACAAGGACGGTGTGGACGAGGGATATTCAGCGGCATGATAGTCTTGAATATGCTCGTGGGTGGATGGACAGTAAGTCTCGTTAAGTTATAAAAGGAGAGGGGGGGTTCAAGTAGGGTAAAGGGGTGGTCCAGATAGGGCAAAGAAAAAAAAGGGGATGGATTACGCTTTTTAGCTTTACACTCATTTGGACAAAATGAACACAGATTTCCGGTGGATGCGTGTAGCACTAATCCTCTCATGTCCTTTCTCTTTCCCTTCCCTCTGCTTTGTCTGACCCGGACCCGTGCCTACTAGCGATGCACAAAGTACCAGCTTTGTCCATCACTTTTATCAAAATCCCACTACACCTACTCGATTGGTTCAATCTTCCTGCTATCAAATACAAACATCATAACGAGCTAAACTTTAGTTACTAAAGACTTGCATGGAAGATTCCAAGAAGGTCGATACTGTGGTTTCATCAGGCATACCAGCTGCCCATCTTGCACTTGACAGAGACAGCGAGAGAGCGCAGGTAGTCTGCTTGGCGATTCGCACTAAGTGACAAGGCGTCACAGAGAAACCGCTGACTGGATCAGATCAAACTGTTCCACCTTGGCAACCCAGGGGGGAAAGGGCGATCAATTCTGCTTGAAGTGTCTATCGCGGGAATATACGAATCTTCTCGGTTGTTCATTACTTGAGCATCGGGCCCTCCATAGACAGATTGAGATTTGATGCTGTAACTTACACTTACTCGTTATTCTCCAGCTTCCAGGAGGCCTTCAGGAAGGCGAAATGTCCCACGAAGTATTGGTAACTGATTTTCCTCGTCAGTAGTGATGACGATCACTCTTTGCCTGGTCGGGTCAAGGTTGGTGGTGGCATGCTTCGTTAGAATAGGTTCTACCGGCATTCCGGACTACTTAATTACTCGGTAAATATAGTCCTCAAAGCCGGCGGAACGATGCTATTTGGCGTAAATTGTATGGCAGCAAGGCTCCCAAGTCTGCAATTGGAGGACGACTTCCAAGTGTCGTTCAAGGATCACCCAAGGCTCTAGGAACAACGTATGGAACGAGGTAGAAGCTGAGATGCATGCTAGCCGGTTCTTCAGTGTGGTTTGGCTTGTCGTGGCATAGAAGCACAAGTACAAGACTCAAAGCATTAGCGTGCATCGTACCTGTTTCAAATGTCCGTGCACAAGTGGAAAAAGAATTAATTCTCCGATCGTCGAAATTTTTGGGCTTGTCTACGCTCAGGCACATGGCTTTCTCATGCCTTGGTCAAAGCGCTCCACGAACTAAAGCTCGTTCTCAAAGTCCAATAGGAAGCATGCCGTGGTTATGGCGTGCCAATCCGTCCGAGATCGCAATATGCCTGGAACGCGGGAATCCGAAAAGGGAATGGTGGGAAGAACCTTTCGGAACATCCCAAGCGAGGTATTTCCACAACTTGTGGAATGGAAAACGTTCCCATCTTGATGAAAGTAATCTTACATGTGTATGATTTCACTAGAACAATGGTGTACAATGGTACTACGCGCGATCAGCGGGCTCCTGCAGCCAGTGTTCCATTGCTTCATCATACATGTACACGACACTCCACCAGCTAGAGCGGAGCATTGTTCCGCCGACCTCGAGAGGGTTTTTCTCAACACTCAGACTACTTTAAGACAACACTATCATGCTAGACTAAGGGGCCGTCTTCAGCATCCGAGAAACGTGGCCGATGATCCTGAATGTGGGGATTGCGTATGGCTTTCTCTTTACCATTGGAGCGCCTCTCCATCTCCCACCCTCGGACTGTTCACTAAGCTAGTGCTCCCGGTCGCTGCAATGACCACAAGGCAAGGCATTTGAAGATTAATCACCCAAACAAGACTGACTGTTGGGACTAAAATTGCTGGCGTGGGCCCTGACTTTAATCGAGACGGATCGGCCAGTACTATTTCTCAATGGCTTGTTGTCGAACATTGTTCACGCATTTTTCGACCTGACTATCAGCTTCGATTCGGTTATTGCTCGTTTGCATAGGCTGCAAGCTGAAAAACCAGAGCCAGGAATCAAGGAGCCTAGTGTCGAGCAGTCTCCCATGGCCAACAATGCGCCTGCCTAGTCCTCATGGAGAATTTTCATGGAACGAACCAATACTCTTGTCAGTGCGCAGGTTGGAACCTGAAGCCACCAGGAAGCCGGTGGCTTCCAGCGACTGATCTGCCCCTGGTTCCTAAGGCTGGCTAAGTCTCACACCTCATGCCGGCAGTCATCATAAATATAATGTGTCTTGCCTGTCTTTACCCCACAAACCACTCATTTTCAAGCACACCCTATCAGTCTGTGTGACGCTTAATCAAGCATGCATCCGACCAAGGAGATTATTGAATCCTGGCCGAAGCCTAACTATGTCAACCCTGAGACGAGAGGCTCCGCCTTGACCGTTGTCAATGTCGTTTTCATCATTCTTGTCGTCATCGTCGCTGCTCTTCGATTTTATACCCGGCTTCGCATCACACATTCCTTTGGCGCTGATGACTGGGTCATTGCTGCCTCGCTCGTTCGTCAAGCCCTTCACTTTTCTCTGGAATCTACTGTGCTGACTTGCTGCAGGTTCCCACCTTCGCTCTTACTGTTCGTGTCCAACATGAGTCTTGAGTTGACATTAGGTTGACAGCTGACATAACCCTAGGTCGTCGTGCTGGTGGCCGACAATCATTACGGCTGGAACCGTCACTCATGGGATTTGCATGCCCACAATGGTCCTCATGGCTACAAACTATGTCTCACGGCACAAATTCTATTCTTCTGGGCCGCATCTCTGAACAAAATCTCCTTGCTTTGCTTCTACAAACGCCTCACGCATGGAGGCATCTACAAGCTATGGTACAAATACTGCATTGTCGGCGGCATTGCCTTTATCACCGCTATGCTCATTGCTTTCTTCCTCTCCGCGGTCTTTGCCTGCCAGTCAGTATCATTCATCTCTCTACTACTGAAACCAATTGACATGTTCTCCTTTGCAGACCTCTCTCAGCCTTTTGGACTCCGCTGGCAGAGTACCCCCACCATTGCATTGACGAAGGGAATTACATGATGTCCTTTGCCATCATCACCATCATACTCGATTTCGCCATCCTCCTTCTACCGATCCCGCTCGTCATGGGTCTTCAGCTGTCAACCAAGCAAAGAGTCGCAGTTTTTACCCTCTTCGGTCTCGGCTTCATCGTCTGCATCGCTGGTATCGTGCAGGCGTACTACATCGACGTAGCATTGAGGAAGAGCTACGATGAAACATGGGATGGATGGCCACTTTGGGTCGCCAGTGCTGTCGAAGTTGATCTCGGAATCGTAAGTCCTGAATCACATCCATAAGAAGAATTCATAAAGCTAACGTCCCTAGCTCTGTGTCTCCATCCCCGCCATCAGGCCCTGGCTCGCAATCTACATCCCCCGCCTCCTCGAATCCACCGGCATGTCCGGCAAACCTTCCAAGCAATCTTCTACAACTAGCGCCATCAGGAACCCTTTCCGGTACGCGGCCAAGAATGCAGGTACGCCTTGGGCAAGAGATATGGAAGGTGGACCGCGAGCTGGCTCGGCGGAGAAGAACCATGGTCCTATCGGTGTGCTGGAAAGGGAGATCAACAGCAGTGAGGAATTGGAATTTGGATGCGAGAAGGGGTCTAAGGTGTGAGAAGCCGGTAGGAGAATTACGCGTTACGATGTGGTTACTGGAGTCGAGAATGAGGTTTGGGGCTTAGGGGCTTGGGGGTTCCAGGACGCTGTGGCCTCTTGTGAAGGTGTATATATCCCCTTTGGATTGGAGAACACTTCGATACCATTCTTTAACCATGAAAACTTTAGCGAGCGGGATGGTCGTCGTGGATTGTATTTATGGACAGGGTTGTATGTATATATATCAATAACGTGAAACACACACGATTTTCTACATATTGATTTTATCAGGCTTGTAATTTCTTCTCCTTGTTTGCAAGGCTGGTAAGTAATCACCTGCAGCTAGGGCCATCATGCAGACGGCGCATTCCTGCCACCCTCATGGCAATGAAGATACGAAAAATTCCAAAAAAAGCTTAGCTGAGCCGGACTTTGACCCGAAGTCCTCCCGTACACTAAACGCCTTTGAGATACTTTTCTCATTAAAAGGCCGTGCAGATGGCAGGTCTCAGGAACATGCTTCGACTCCTCTCTATTAACAACTCTCTACCTGCTATAAAGCCCTCATCATACTGCAAGGACATATGCGCAGGATTGACAATCGATTATTGTATTTTTTGAAAGGGTACTTCAGTATGTCGAGATTCTATCGCAGAATCTAATGACCGACAAGACTTTCGTTATCAATCATCAAGGAAAATTGCTGTCAAAATGGTGGGATGCGCCAGGCTTGCCATATTGTAGCTGATAGGAAGTGAGAAGTAGTGTAAAGGTATCATTCTCACTCCATTATACTGGAAAAATGCTTTCAGATCAGCCATCTATACCGCCATCATGACCTCAGCCCCACACAGCCATAACTCCATCACAGATAACACAGTTCAGTCCGCAATACCATTCAATACTATCCAACAGCCAAAATCCCCATCCCCAAAAACACTCCCGTTCAAAGAAATTCCTCTCATTCATCCAAATGCCTCAAGACCCTCGCAAAGCACCCCTTACTAACCAAGCGAAGTTCGGATTTGCATTTCTGCGTGTCCTGGAGTAAAGCGTCGAGTTTCCGCTCCAAATTTTCGATTTCGTGAACCCAAGTAATGTGCGCTGGGTGCCCATCATGATGGTCCGGTTTTTCTTCGTCGATTCGATGCCGTAGATCTGTCCGGAGACGATAAAGACTTCTCAGAATAGCCCTGTAGCGGTCGTGTTCGCGGATGTTGGCGGAGTCCTCCTCTCTGCAGTTTGAGTCGATGATGAATCGGAATGTGAAATGGGGGGTTTTGAAGATCTGAAGAAAAGCTTATATCAATTGAAGAAGTTTTTAGGGTTGCGAAAGATA
The DNA here is from genome assembly GCA_000442125.1 of Opeltia flavorubescens. NCBI lineage: Eukaryota > Fungi > Ascomycota > Lecanoromycetes > Teloschistales > Teloschistaceae > Opeltia > Opeltia flavorubescens. Next base: position 2,633,951 of record KE546965.1, on the reverse strand, counting down.
CTTACTCGTGGTTCTCGTCTGTTATTATTGTTGTTTTGAGACGATGTCATGGTTGTTGAAGATATGGTGGAGTGTTTGTGGATACAGGGCTGTGGACTGGAGGAGGAGAGATGGTTGTAGGATCATTTAACTTTTTTTAAGAGGGATTTTCAGGCGATCACGTTCTGACTCCTGATGATTGATGAAAAATAGGTTTAGTATTGTTCTTGACACAGCAAAGGGATCTTTCATCTGCGATGAAATGGCCGCCCAATCCTCATCCAGCTGAGTACCACACCGCAGCGCATTAATGTAGGATTACTATCGAATCATTTTTGTGGCCACGCGACTCGTTAATGATACAGGATACATGCCCATCTAGCCACCTACCAGATATTGCGAGCGGCTCTAAGTGAAGTAATTGGATATGCTAGCGTTCGAGGTTCTCTGATTTTCGCTTGTTAAAGTATGGTATGAAGATCAAATGGAGCTTGGTATGTTCATATGCCCCATCAAAAGAACAGTCGACCGGCAAAGTATTGGCAGACGCGTCGATTACCTCACCACCGGGTGGAGTCGGAAAGCAATGGGAAATACTTCATGCTCCAAAGTCACATGACCGAAAGATATAGACTCAGCATTGACAGCTCTTCCTGTCAAAAGCTCATCGTTCAAAGCTTAAGGTGCGACCCTGCCTTCTTTCGAATCGTAAGGATTTTTCGGTGGAATCTAATTTACAGAAAATTGTTCACCAAGCCGTCTCAGCTGTAGGCGTATAACTCGTCTTGACCTAAAACCAATTTCCAGATCCCGTCCACAATAGATTCAACCTCTAGAAGTTCCTTCAAGAGCGAGTCGATCTTCTGCGATAAGCTTCTAAGTTCCTGGATCCAGACAGACTGTGTCGGATGTTCATGATCCATTTCCAAAGTGCGATCTCGTAACTGTGCTTGAAGATTCTTGAGATGCATTACGCTATCTTTGTAGCGATTGTATTCGTTGCGATTGGGTTCGGATCGCTCGGGGCAGAGTGTAAGGATGAATCGGAATATGAAGTTGCGAGTTTTGATGACTTTGGCGTTCTCGGGACTCTTAGTAAACCAAAGTAGTTGGGTGGAATTGATACTTACCCTTGCCATCGGGTGGCAAAAAAAAGTGAATCAAGGCGAATGCGACACCTTGATCTTCAGCCACAAGTCACCAAATCTCATGCAAAAAGTTGCGCACGTAGCTTGGACAGTAGTTGTGATACTAGGACTTTAAAATACCTCCAGATATGTCAAGGTAGTTGAGGGATTTCTTTAAATTGTTTGTAGAGCGATTACTACGGTGTGCGTGTGCCAAGGCGGGGCCCTTGATTCACTTTTTTTGCCACCCTCCAAGCTTTGCTTGCCATATCTTCCCGTCGATCTGAACTAGTGGAATGGTTGTGGAAGACATGATGGATGGCTCCTAAATAAAAGTGGTGTAAGGAAAGAAGAAGGATGCCTGCAGGAAGACTTACCCTTTCGCAGGAGGGGCTTTCAGACCATTACACAACAGAAGTCTCTGATGACTGTGAGGATGGGTATCTGACAACTCTACTATAAGGAGAGTATGATTCCTTGTTGAAATCCGATTTGTTGCTTCACCTGCTTGTAATCATGTACGTGGCAGAGGACGATAACTTTCCTTAACTCCGCTCTATTCCTTGTTTGCAACCAGAGATACTATGTGATTGTGATGTACTCGGATATCAGCCATGCATTCTTCCATTCATCCATCTAATATCATCAGCGGGAAATTGCGGGTGAAACACCAAGTGATATCAACAGTCACCTGGACTTGGACAAGATGTTGATCAAGATTCACGTACTTTGATTCTTGACTGCTTCATACTCCTTTAATTGCTTTACACTGTTCCGATACTTCGATTACCCTAGCACTGGCTGACAAATTCATAATGCGAGCTATATCGTTCATTTTTCCAATTCTTTGCATCGAGTCACTTTGTGATACGTCCAATCTATCAACGCGTGTCCCAGACAGCCAAGGTGTATCAATTGGCAACCAGATCCAGCGTGATCTCGGCCCTCAACTATCCCCAGGAGCGACACTGTATTGCACCGATGACGCAGCATTTCGAGTAGCAAGTACAAGATGGAGTGCAGCACAAAATCCTGACTTCACCGCCGTCATCGTTCCGGCTACGGCGCAGGATGTTGCAATAGCCGTGAGTTCACATCCCCCATCAACTCCCCAAGAAACTTAGGATACTCACACATCTCAATGACAGGTCCGATTTGCAAATGCAAGAGGCATACCCTTCCTAGCCGTCAATCGTGCCCATGGCACTACAACCGACATGAGCAATCTCCACCACGGCCTTAACATCTACCTTCGGAACCTTAACTTTATCAACATCGCACCGGATGGAAAATCCGCATGTATGGGCGGTGGCGTCTACGGCGACCAGGTCATTCGATACCTCGCCTCCAAGGGTAAAATTGCAGGTACGTACAACATTGGAACCTGCCCCTTGGTCCCTTACCCCAGTTCAATCCTCCTAACGCAAAGTCAGCAACTGGTGGCTGTGCCTGTACCTCTGTCCCTGGACCCGCCCTCGGCGGCGGCTTCAACCGCTATCAAGGTTTCCACGGCCTCATGCTCGACAATATTCTCTCCCTCACTCTTGTCACCGCCAACGGCACCCTCCTCACCACGTCCGCTACCCAATACCCGGATTTATTCTGGGCCATGCGTGGCGCGGGCCATAATCTTGGCATCGTGACAAGCTTGGAATACCGGATCTTTGAGCCCTCGACTTCAGAGTGGTGGGTTGCCAGCCTCACGTTCTGCGCCAGGGAGAAAATGGACGATGTCTTCCAGATCTTAGGGGAATTGAATCAAAAAGATAGTGGAGAGCAGGACAAAAGAATCACATTCTACACCGTCTTTGCCGCCGACGACACAGAACCCGAGCCCATCCTCATCGTAAATCTCTACTTCGCTGGCCCCACTTCCGATGCACTATCAATAATTCAGCCCCTTCTGAACCTTAACCCGAAATCGAATACGAATCATTCCGTGCCTTACACAGAAGTGGCAGATGCAGTGGGCACGGGGATGAAGTCGCCTGTATGCAATCTCTCTGGTACCAGCGCTGCGACATTTCCTATTGGGTTGAAAGGGTATGAGATCAACGCTATCCACCAAGTCTACGAAATCTTTACGGAGCTCGTGACTCAGTATCCGGACTTCAGAGGGTCCGCGATGCAGTTTGAAGCGTATCCGATGGGGGAGGTGAAGAGTGTGGATGAGAAGAGTACGGCGTATGCACATAGAAGGGATAGTTTGCTTGGGTGAGTACAACATCACCATCGCGGAAGCATGCTTTTCGAACAAGCCTCCACTAACGGCTCCTAACTAAACAGATCCCTCCTCACCCTCTACACACCCTCATTTCCCGCATCCACAAACGACGCCATAACACACACCTACGGTACTAAGATCCGCCAAGCCTTATCCCCTTCTGCGCAAAACTCCACACCAAGTCCGCAATTCAATGCCTACGTGAACTACGCTTACGGCGACGAGTCCACGGAGTCGATCTACGGGTATGAAGAATGGAGACTTGAGAAATTGCGAGCGTTGAAGAAGGAGTGGGATCCTAGGGGTGTGTTTAGGTGGTATCATCCCATTCGCTAGATCGTTCGCATGGGAGGGAAAATGGGAGGAAGGGGTGGAAAGTGAGAGCAGGAACGAGAAATACAAAATTACTTGTACCACGCTGAAAACCGTCTCGGGGATCAAGAAGTGATACGCAGAAAGTTGAATCATAGATAGATAAATAGGCGAGGCAGTGCTCACTTAGACCCCACAGACATTAAAAAAAATATTCAAAAAATGTGAAAAGGAAGAAGTTTAAATAAACGATAATCTCGCCCTTCCAATGATTAGACATTGTTGACGACGTGCAAGTCCTTGATTTAGTGTGAAGAAGCTTATAGAAAAAGGTTCGAACGGAAAAATATACGGTGTATCAGTCCCTTATCCAAGATCCGTAGAAAAAGAAACGGTACCAGGAATGAAGGAATTTACAGGTTGTTGAGATATCAAATGCGATGTAATTACGAGAGATCACATACTCCATCATCTTGACTTCTGATACCTCATGGAGACGAAACCGATGTGTCGAATCATGACGTAGATTGGAATCACGTGTTAGTACAGCGCGTAACCATAGTCTTGTCAACTGCTGTATGTAAGCACGTAGGGAGCAAATGCCTTGGAGTAGTCAATTGCGTCTGCATGTCTCGTTCACAGAAATAGATGACTTTGTCCATTCTAGCTACCGTGTACGGGCTATTCGCTCTCGATTGTTCTGCTCTTTAGGGCTCACCCCTCTGCACGGTGCGCCCTCCGTGTCCATCGTCAACCAAGTATTCACCAAATTCCGTCTGATCACGATGAATGAGTGGTCTGTGACCATTGCCAGTGACATATCGACTGATAATGTCTTTCAATTTGTTACCGTGAGGATCCCACTCCAGATTGCCGTTTGTTCGTGCAACATGCTCGCCGCAAGGAATCCAGGCAGGCAGATCATCCCCCTCAAACAGATTGTATGCTGTGAACGTTTCCAAGGTCAATTGCTCACGCATGAACAGGAACGTAGGGGCCCACAGACCAACGTTGAGTCGAGCAAATGCCAGTTTGAAGTCCCGCAGTGTCGTCGCATGCCGACGTAGAAAGGCCTTGAGTTCGTCCACGGAAAAGTTCACATACCACAAATCGAGCGTTCTGAGCGAGGACCACGTATGTGCACCCATGGCCCATCCCAAGTTGATATCATGACCCTCCTGCTCGCCCCACTCGAGTTGCAAGCATTCTAGGTTTGAGGCCGCGGCAAGAAAGGTTGAAAGTCGTCCTGTCCGCGAGGAAACATCGAATGGAGCTTCATGATGATCAGGGTCGATAGTGAGTTTGAGATGCTTAAGTTGTTCCAATCCCGCTACGGTACTTGCAAAGTCGTCCTCCACTTGCGAAAAAAGAGACGTGCTTAGGAGTTTGCAATTGAGATGTTTCAATGGCCGTTGAATCACAATTGCGCTTGTGAGAAGTGATTCCATCTGTAAGATATCATGTTCACAGTGCATTTCATTGTCGATGGCTGAGGGAAATCCAGCCATGAACTGCCACACCGGCGCCAGACTCCAGGGACCGATCCTGTAGTAAGGCAGTACATTCATGGTAACGGCGGTGAGATTTGGCAGTTTCTTGAAGGCTTGCGTGAATATGGCGAGATTATGTCCTGCCTGGCGTAGCTTTTCCTGATCTCGGCAAATGATTTGAAAGGCCTTACAAACGACATGAAAATCGCGATCGGAATAGTACCCAGGACATTCGGCGATATCGGTCAGTAGCTGACTGAACTCTGAAACAGACGGACGCCAGTCTGCCGATATTTGATTCTGCGTTGTAGACTTCGATGGTTCTTTTCCTTCCTTTCTCTTCTCCCACTCCATCAAATGATAGAAGCTTGGCGAACAAACTAAGTGACTGATCTCATAATGGATCTGGCGTACTCCAGAGCACACGAGAGGGTTTTGGCAAATTTCCTTGAGGCGATCAAAACTTGAAGATTCGAATGTCAAGTTCAAGATAGGTAGTAGGGAGGGCTCTCCGGCAAATCTTAGTGAGTTGCATAAGAGACGGCATTTCTTTAAGTCAGGTAGAGGCAAATATGAGCAAATCTCTCGCAGCAATTCAGGGGGTAGAGAAATGAGAGTCGGTTTTGCCTGGCCCTCAGCCACTGTGAGATTGACCTGCGTACTCGCCATTGCCTGTCAGCTGGATGACGGAAAACGACATTTTAAGAATGAACAAGAAGGCCATTCTATTTTATTCAAGGCGGCAGAGCAATCATCACAACGCGGCTGGCTTGAGATCTTACGTACCCATTCTCATCACAAACGCGCTTAATCTGTTGTACTGAAATGACTGTTGATACTGTAATGACTCCATCGTTGCATCAGCTGTTCCTCTATGTGGGGAGATCGTCTTACCTGGCTTAATTTTGAGATGACTGCCTTTGTATGTCACGACCACATATTTTGTGCACACCTATGAGTCGTCCCTCTCCTGCTCGAAAGTCGAAATCAAATTGAGAAGCGCGATTGGTCATTGTTACTGCCCTGCAAGGAACTCAATAGTATGAAGCGCTGGCTTTCATGGCAATGTAAAGGCCCAAAAGGAAGAGAAAAGACGGCCAAAAAAAGGTTGTTCGCACAAGGGACAAGCCTCCTCGCTTCAAGATACCATGATCTACCCAGACTGAAAAGAGTCCGTAGAGAACATGTGATGCCCATCGTGTATTTGGTGATGGTCTTCCCTAGGCTCCTGTCAAAGACCAATGGGAGAAGGGTCTCTCTACTCGGATATGGATGCCATTCACCAGAGATCGGCCCGACTTAGAGGCGTCCTTGATGTATACGAGAGTATTCAGTGTGATGGCACACCTCAGCGTTATAGTTCAATCCCTTCGGAAGTTTAAATCTCCCATTATTCATCGCCCCTGAGCGAAGGCGGAACAAAAGTCAATATTAAACACATCGTCGTTCAGACAATTTCAATGCCAAGGGAAAGCACTAATGAGACTAGTCGGAGATGGCTAGCGTCTATTCTGGCTAATGCAACTACATGCTGACTGCATACATCCGACGTAAGTAAAGATCCAACACTTCGGAATGATCCGTGACCAAAACGATGTCTTGAGATGACTCTTCTCAATCTATACTTGCATTTGACTAGGTCCATGATTTGCCTTGTCTCGAACAGCATAAAGCACATGCTAGTACAACAATGACCGACCTTAGGAAGTCCCGGCACAATCAGCCTCGTGTTCTTCCCTTCCTTTGACCAATTCAGCGATCGGTACTGCCTCTGATTCGTTCTTCTGGTTATGAGCGGCTAGAATGAGCTCCCCGCATTTGACATATTGATAGCTCATCGAGATTCGGAATACGCGGGCTAGCTACACGGGCTAGTTCTGGACCGCAACGGAAGGCTGACCTATACCCTGCTTCTTATAGGAGTCCAATGCCATCAATATCTTTGAGGAGGGGCAGAGTTTTACGAGTCATGCAGTGAAGCGTCGTGCCTCCACGTGGTGCCGAGGTCATAACGAATATCGGATGCTTTATTGGCAATGCCAACGTCCACGCATTGCCGACTGCCGTTGCTGTGGGTTGTTCGTAGACTTTGGGTGGGACATGCAGCAACCTGCAGCCGCTGGGTCTCGCTTGTGTATGCCTTCCATGAAAGTCTCGATTTCTATGCCGTTGTGACTAGCATGATGCAGGAACTCAAAGCTTCAAGAATCATGAAAAGGGAAGAAGAGGATATTGAGTAACAGAAGGCGTTAGGTGGCGGCTGGATTTGGAACTACCGGGTAGCTACAGGCTAAAATGAAGGTGTACCTGCATACAACCACGCCTCGTTGCCCTGCAAGCTCGTCTATTTTCGCCCTACGTAAATCATGCTACCTCCCGACTTGTACCTACAACCTGGCACGAGCAGAACTTGTCGACAAGCGTTCAAAAGACTCTGAAGAGGTGGAATGATAAAATTCCTCGTGCTGACTGCTGGCATGTCAGTGGTCTCATGCTCCGAGCGGAAGTACGCTGTACATTGGTCACGTGCAGCAAGGCACCTGTTCCAACTGTTGTATTGAAGACTGGGATTAGGAGTACCAACTCTGACGTGCAGGAGATCATGTCGATCACCTAGACCGCTATACGAGCCCCGGAAATCCAACTGCAAAGGTTCGGATGGCAGCCGGATAAAGTTTGCGGGCGTGCCTTGGCATGCATGCGGGTACGAGGTCAGCCGCCGGTGTCGAGGATGTCGCTAGAGAACTACGAGCTGCATATCCAATCGCCTTTTTGCGACTTCAACCAAACAATTCGCTTCGCAAACCTTCTTGAGTTGTATGCGGCAAGCTTGTTGTCCTCCTAGTACCACTACACCTGGAATAGCATCTCGACCCTGCATCGCCCGAGCCGCTCCTTCGATGACCGAAAATGATTCGACAAGGCACCCTGTTCGACCCTCTGACTCCATCCTTCACCTCCTCACATTACCCCTCCAGAGCGTTGCTGCAGTGAGATCTTGAATGGATCATGAAATGCCTGTCGCATAGGCTGTTGGAAACAACATCCTGTCTGTAAGATCCAGTATCACGGTTCTTGGTCTTACGAAACAAGCCTGGCGACCGTCGTGCGACTGCTGCAAGGTTGGCTCTTCATCAGGAGGCCATCCTGGTACGCACCTGATCCTCCTCAAGCCACATCTGCCCTAGGAATATGTTCAATGTCGCTTGTGTTAGACGCCTTGAATGACTTCTCATGGCGTTGCTCTGGCCATCTGATTTCGATGGACCGACCCTCCAGCTCCAGAATTGGTGCAATCCACCTCCTCACGATTCACAGCGACCCATGCCGTATCAAGGAAATCCTGGCGAAGGCGGCCAGCGGTAACCTTCTCCGAGGTACTTCGTAGAATTCCAGGTTTTCCAAAACTCTAAGACTAAAGCGGTTTTCGTTGATCGTATCCTACACTATTGGGTAATATGGTACTTTTCGGCAGGGTTTGGTGGCCCCCAAACTCTTCCATCGTGCTGTCCACGTTTTTGTGTCACACCGCAAGATGATCGCCTTGCTGAACCGATGCGGTGTAGGATTCTCGACTGCAGGCAGCTCCAACCTAACACTACATCTAGGTTAGCCTTCTTTCTGTATAAACTTTCTAGCAGAATGAAAGCTGGGTCAACGACTATAAAGAACCCCTTGGACTTCTCTCCTCTCAGTCTCATTCGTCTTACTCTCTACATTCTTTTTGCAGACTGTTCTGCAACTGATCATTCATTCCCTTCACTTTCAGTCTATGTAATACAAGATTTCCTTTCCACCTACCTCATCCGAGCAGCCGCAAACACTCGGTCTCATCGCTGAGTGGCATTGTGTCACACGGCAGCCCAACACTCATGGGTTCGATAATCAACGCCATTGTCAAGAGTGCCATAGTAGGTATGTGGCGCCGATCATATATCTCTTCAGTCGTCCCCCGAGATGAAGTCTACTCAATAAAGCTTTCCTTGTCGCACATCAATCCCAAGATGTATCCTGTTCCCTTTTCCGATACTCCCTTCACGGCTTGCTAAGGAGTGCCAAGTAAAGTAATTGAAAGGGTTGCGAAGAAAAGATGCTTGGGCCTAGTGATGACCGCAACATATTCTCGACCGCTGACATGTTGTAATAGTCTCGAATCTACCACAGACTGCTACAAATGGTATTGATTTCCCCAGCTACTCTGACACAATGCAATGCAGCTCACACGGCCAGGTCTCTCGTTGTTGGGCACTCTAAGTGCACCCACTTTCCCTCAGTTCCTGTCAGGTGTAGGTTCTCCGCCATGGCATAGCAGATAAAGTGGCAGCTGATATTGGAAAAGCCTCTCCAAAATGGATTCCCATGGGGTACGAGACAAGCAGCAAGAACCAACCCCTACGAAAACTCGCCTACAACCGGTACGTCGAAATCTGGATTGGGGATCTCTCCTTAGACGATAGTTCCATCTTAGTCGTTCGAGCACTTAGCTAATACGTTACAGGAGTCATTCGCTCTTACGACTTTACCATTGCTCGTGGCAATATAGCGCCTGATGGCGTCAACAAAAGTGTATTGTTAATCAATGGCCAATTCCCAGGACCTACTATTGAAGCCAATTGGGGAGACACCTTCTCGATCACCGTGCATAACCAGATCGCTGAGCCCGAAGAAGGGACCGCTATCCATTGGCACGGTATTCTCCAGCGAGCCACTCCTTGGTTTGATGGTGTTCCAGCTGTTCAACAATGTCCAATCGCTCCCGGAAAATCTCTCACCTATACCTTTAAGGCAGATCTCTTTGGCACTTCTTGGTATCATTCCCACTACAGCGGCCAGTATGCAGGCGGCCTTTTCGGACCGATGATCATCCATGGTCCTCATGAAAACGTCTTCTACGATACCGATCTTGGACCAGTACTGCTGAATGATTGGTACCATACAGAATACTTTGAGCTGGTGGAGCAAGTCATGACTAATAAACCGCCTCCAAAATCTGACAACAATCTGATCAACGGTAAGATGGACTTTGACTGCAGCAAGATCCCTGCAGGAGGTCCGGCCTGCACGCCCAATGCTGGGATAGCGAAGTTCAACTTTCAGAGTGGAAAGACGCACCGATTGAGGCTGATCAATGCGGGAGCGGACTCTATGCTGCGGTTCTCAATCGACAATCATAACATGACGGTCATTGCGCAAGACTTTGTACCGGTTGTTCCATTTTCAACCAACGTAGTCACTCTTGGTGTAAGTCTCTCAAAGCTGTTGAGTCAACATTTACTAATCAGCTCTCAGATTGGGCAACGTACCGATGTCATCGTCAAGGGAACCATGTCACCAACTTCTTCCGTCTTCATGCGGTCAAACCTTACGGAAAGATGCGCTTCCGTTAACCAGCCATATGCAGTAGCTGCCATCTATTACGAGAAGGCCAATAAGACCAAAACCCCCGAATCGACTGCCCAGGTATTCGACAACACGTTTTGTGGGAACGTGAGTCAAGTTCTTGGCTGGACATGTAATACTAGACTCACAGCCTTTAGGATCCTTTGACCAAAACGCGGCCATTGTTCCCCTTCCCAGCTTTGCAGAATGCAGCCACGACACAGGACATTGCCATCACATTCGGCCCGAATTCTACCGGCACTAATGTGTGGGCAATGAATCAGCAGTCCTTCCGTGCGAATTACGATCATCCAGTCTTGCTCCTCGCAGCGGCGGGCAATACTTCTTACCCATATGATCCGGTTCGTGAAAACCCCATCTCTGTCCTAATTTTCTCAAGAACACCACAGCTGACAAAAACGCCAACAGCAATGGAACGTCTACAACTTCGGCAGCAACGCTTCCGTCCGCATAATCGTCCACAACAACTTCTTCGTCGCCCACCCCATGCATCTCCACGGCCATAACTTCTTTGTTCTCGCAGAGGTAACGAGATTTCCTCTTCTTCAAACGAACACATTGCAAAGTCTTGGAGCTGACATTATCTCACAGGGCACAGGAACCTGGGACGGTCAAATCACAAATTTCCCCTACACCACGCGTCGAGACGTGCAGATTGTCCAAGCGCAGGGGTATCTCGTGATACAGTACGACACTGATAATCCGGGTGTTTGGCCTTTCCATTGCCATATCGCGTGGCATGTCAGTGCGGGGTTGTATGTGAATTTGATGGAGCAGCCGGATAAGATTAAGCAGAGGACTGTGCCGCAGGTATGTCGTTGTTGTTTTGACTTGAGTTGATTTTGGGGAATGGGGAGAACTGTTTTGGCTAATGTGTGTGTGTAGGTTGTGCCGCAGACTTGTCGCGACTGGTCGGATTATTCGGGGCATAATGTTGTTGCTCAAATTGATTCGGGGCTTTGATCTTATCAAGAGGCAAGGAAAAAGTAGGTATAATGAGATCATTATTCGGTTGTGGGGATGGATGGTTGGAAATGTGGGTTGGACATGTGTATGATTATCACCTTTTTTTTCCAGGGTCCTGGGATACATCTTTCCCGGATCTATCTTCATTGGGTGGGATATGGGGTGCATGGTGGGGTGTACGAGATACGTATGGGTTGTAAGATTTATGACGGGAATGAGACTTCAATCGTAGCTTATTTGAGTCAGGGAGGATTGTATGATAGATGACGATACTTTCTGTACTACAAAGATTTTAAATCCCTACTGTTTTGATTTCTAATTTTCTCCGCGGTTTACAGCTGTATCGTTGTTCATCTTCCAGATGAAAATCATCTGTTAAGTCTTACGCCCTGCCAAATGAATATATCATAGGACCTGGAAAATGAAGTCTCGAAAACAATACGATCATCTTAATCAGGAAATGATCCTCCGCCGTAGCCCGGAGCAGACCAAAGAAAATAACCTCGCCCTAATTGGCAAGTATCACAAAAAAGACCACGGGTCCCTGCATCCGTGTCCCTCCCCGTCTCTACTTCTTCCCATCATCATTCTGAATTCTGAATTGAGATCCTCGGCCATCGTCCTCATCAAGCACCCATTGTACTCATTTCCACAACAATAATTGTCCCATCCCTTGCTATAGCACTGAGAATATGGGTTACCAAGACCGTCTTCCCTTCGTTTCAGGTTGAGAGGCTCTACATGTAATCCACTACCATGTATTACAGGCTACGAGAAATCCGACTTTATCGAAATAGTCATCACCTTGGCGACTCCCTGAACCAAAAAAACACTGGGGAATGTGCGTCAGGCTTTTTGATGCCATGAGTAGCAGGGGATAGGATAAAGATAGTCATAATGGGAAAGAGAAGAGGGGAGCAAGTTGAGAAGATATTGATCAATTGAATAGGTCGAGATATGTATTTTGGTGGAAGATTCTGTATCATGAACAAACGTGATGGATATGAATTTGAACTGGATGAAATTTCGATTTGAGAATATTGTTATTAGGATGGGATGGCATAGGAGCAGGTCCATTGAATTAATTCCTACACCCTTCACCAAAATGTAGAAAAGTACCTGAAGCACAAATGATCCTGGAGACGATTATGAATAGTAGACATGGCATTACATTGACCACACATGATATTGATTGTGAAGACTCATAGGATCAAATATTGAATATCGAGCATTTCATCCCCCTCTCCCACCCCCGACCTTCCCTCTCTCCCTCTCCCTATCCCAAGCTCTCCCAGCCGCGGCACCTCCACCCTTAAATCTCTTCCCCCTCTGCTCCTCCTTAAGATCCTTCGCCTTCTCCCTCGGATCAATAACAACAAGATCATCCTCATTCTTCTTCCTCCAACTCAAATCCTTCCCAAGGCGATCCTTGTCAAAGTTCAAAACATGGGACATCCATGTGTTATCGTCGTCTTCGTCGTTGTTATTGTTGGTATCGGTGGTGGTGGAGAGATGTTGCTTGTCCCAAGATTGACAAGATTGGCAGTGTGCTATGAAATGGAGGTCGCATAGCGTCGCCTCCTCCTCGTCTTCTCCATCCTCTTCAACGCCAGTGATGCCAGCATTATTAGATTCCGCCACGTCACCACTACGTATCTCCGGCACAGGTGTTTTCGAAGTCGTCTCCGCCGGCGCGGCACTTTCCAATTTCTCCCGAAACGCCCTTAGAATATCCATTGTCCTGGCGTCCTTCCCCATTTCTCCGTTCCCAGCAACAGCACCATGTTTTCTTTTCCGTCCCCTGGTTGCGGTCTCGGGTATCATGGCTTCTAGGGCTGATTTTTTGCGGGGTTCGTTGATGGGTGCGGAGGGGATGGTGCGTTTCATGGAGGCTTTTAGGGAGGCGATTTGTGCGTTTGTGTGGGCGAGGAGGGAGGAGACCTTTTCGACGGGGGAGGGTGGGGGAGAGGGTGTGGGGGATGATGAGGGTGAGGAGGGATTTGGGAGGGGAAGTTGGGTGTTTGGATCGGGGTATTGGGCTGGTGGTGGTGGTGAGGGTGAGGCCTGGGTTTTGCGGCGGATGGGCTTTGAAATGGGTTTTTCTTCGGTGGTGTTGGCTTTGGTTTTGCTGGTGTGGATGGAGTTCGGGATCGGACTTCCGTTCTCGCCTATTTTCGTTTCTGCAGCTGTATCTGATGCCGCTCCTGCTGAGACTAGTTTGGGGTTGAATTTCTCTTTCTTCAGTAAGGATCCACCACCGTCTATAGCCTCATCTTCTTCGAAACTCAGCAGCGTCTTTCCACCTTTTTTCTTACTCTTCTTCTTGACCTCCTTCTCTTGCGGCTTATCCAAGCTACGCTTCGTTTGCACCAAGTCTCTTTTGACCATATCTGGGAACGGATTGACAAGTATGTCTGCACCAGTTATCTTTGTAGGATATAGCGGTCGTTCATTGCCCTCAGCTATCAGCTCCGCTTCCCCCATCTTCATGAGATTATAGATCGTATCGCCAACCACACGTCCAAACATGGTGTTCCGACCTTCCAATTCCGGCGTTGGGCCTAAGGTAAGAAAGAATTGACTCCCATTATCGTTCTTTCGTCCCGTGTTTGCCATTCCAAGTAATCCTCTTCGATTGAACTTGAGCCGGCTGTGGAATTCATCTTCGAATAAACCTCCATCGTAGAAGGCTTCTCCACCTTCGCCAGTACCTGTGGGGTCACCTCCCTGAATGACGAATCCTGGTACCAGCCGGTGAAATATCGTGTTGTTGTAATAGCCATCGAGGCACAGCTGGAGGAAATTGCGGGAAGCGAGAGGGGTTTGTTTCGCGAAGAGCTCCAGGGATATGTCACCAGAAGTGGTTTCCAGTAAGACCTTCGCGGTAGGCTGTGGCTCGAGGTTGTAAAGCGAGCTCATTTTGACCACCTCTACCGTTAGCTGTAGTCGCGATCCAAGTTCAACTATTCGCAAGATGTTTCACAATCAGAAATATCTTGTCCCGGATATATCGGGTTTAAGCAAATTCATGCTATCGCTAGCTTCAACCCACAATTATTTCATCTGTATAATTCTGAGAGCCGCCAATTGGTCTCACTGGGTATTTGTTTGCGGCAGCAGAGACAATATTCAATTCTCTGATTCAAAATGGGTGTGGGTCGCCGTATGAAGAAGCAAGGTCCGCCACCGCCCCTAGACGAATTCAAAGTATCTTCTCTCAAGAAAAGACGAGCGACGGAGGCTGACGACGGAATCGCCGGGAAAAGGAGGAAGAGAAACGAGGAGAAGAGACCAGCCGCCAATGGCAGCAAGTCTGCCGGGAAGACTTCGAACTCCGGTTTGAAAGGGAGCACTAAGGGTAGCTTTGTCAATGGGAGATCTCCAGGGACGGCGAATGGCCCAGCAACTAAGAAACCCGCGAAACCGGTCATCTTGAGTGAAGACACCTCAGACGACGATGCTACAGATCTACTTAGGGGAGATATATCCGACGCCAGTGAGGCAGCAGATGGTCCAGGAGACAATCCCCTGGAGAATGGAGATGCGCTGCAGGACGACTTTCTCGAGTCTGGGTCCTCTGTCTACGATTCTGATCCTCAACAAACCGCACGATTCTCCGACGACGAAGATGCATCAGATGCCGAAGAGAAGCTGACAGCGGCGAACATTGAAGGCTTGTCACGGAAGCTTGAGTCTGCGCAAGAGGAAGAAGCACTGCATGCTGCTCAGGAACTTCAAGATGCTACCCTGCAAACAAATATCTCTACAGAACAAGACGATCTTACAGATGCACAAGCTAGTTCGTCAAGACTGGCACCTGATTTACAATTTCTCCGCACCCGCATCACCGACACAATCCGCATCCTCGACAATTTCTCTAAGCTTCGTGACCCGTCACGATCTCGCTCCTCCTACACCGCTCAACTTCTGGACGACATATGTATTTACTATGGCTACTCCCCTTACCTTGCCGAAAAGCTTTTCTCCCTCTTCACTCCCAGCGAAGCCTTCGCCTTCTTCGAAAGCAACGAGACCCCTCGTCCTCTCGTCATCCGCACAAACACTCTTCGCACCTCCCGGCGTGCCCTTGCCCAGACTCTTATCAATCGAGGCGTCACCCTTGAGCCAGTGGGGAAATGGTCGAAGGTCGGCTTGCAGATTTTCGAATCGCAAGTACCCTTAGGTGCAACACCTGAATACCTAGCCGGACACTACATACTACAAGCCGCATCATCCTTCCTCCCAGTCATGGCCCTCGCACCGCAGGAAAATGAACGTATTCTTGAAATGGCAGCTGCTCCAGGCGGTAAATCCACATATATTGCCGCTTTAATGAAGAATACAGGTAATGGGCGCATTTTATTCCTCCCCTTGTTCACCATTCCAGCCATTCACACATCCGCAAAAAAAATCCTAGATGATTTTCTTTCTAAATTGATTTGAATTTAGGCATCCTGTTCGCCAACGACCCCTCCCGCCCCCGCGCAAAAGCCCTAATCGGCAACATCCACCGCCTCGGCGTCCGCAACACCATAATCTCCTCCCACGACGCCCGCTCCTTCCCCACCATAATCGGCGGCTTCGATCGCGTCCTCCTCGACGCCCCCTGCTCCGGCACCGGCGTCATCGCAAAGGACCCTTCGATAAAAACCAACAAGAACGAACGTGACTTCCTCGCTCTCCCGCACCTCCAGAAACAGCTCCTCCTCTCCGCTATCGATTCCGTGGATCACGCAAGTAAAAGTGGTGGATATGTGGTTTACAGTACGTGTAGCGTTTGTGTGGAGGAGAATGAACAGGTTGTGCAGTATGTGTTGGGGAAGAGACCGAATGTGAAGCTTGTGGAGACGGGGTTGGGGTTTGGGGTTGAGGGGTTTCGGAGGTATAGGGGGAAAGTGTTTGATGAGAGGATGGGGTGGACGAGAAGGTTTTATCCGCACAAGTATAATGTTGATGGGTTTTTTGTGGCGAAGTTGAAGAAGGTGGGGCCGACTCCGGCGGGTGTGAAAGGAGCGGAAATTACTGTTGGGAATAAGGCTGGTGGATCGGAAGAGATGGAGGTTGATAAAACGCCTATTGGTGTGGAGGATGGGAGAGGAGAGGAGGAAGATACATTTGGTGGTTTCGATGATGAGGAGGATGAGAAGATCATGGAGAGGGCGAGGAGGCAGCGACTTCGAAGGAAAGGCATCAATCCGAAAGCTACGATGAGAACCGGGGGGACAGCGAAGGTTAATGGGACTGGAAATGATGTGCACAAGGCCGATACCACGACAGTACAATGAATGAATAACATATTTCGCTTAATATTCAGATAACGGGCAATAATGTAATTGACCTGCTTCTGATGCATCCCATTCGTAGATTCCGTTTTCTCACATGTCCATAGTAAGCTTCGGAATTTGACTTTCTTCCGTCTGACGCAGGAAGTAGTTCCCGCTATACTATCCCATCCTCACTCCAACAAATAATTCTCCAACTCAAACCTCAACCCCCTGGCCACCTGCCTCGCATACCCCATCCCAACATTAACCTTCCACTTCCCTCCCCCAGCCTCCAACGGATCACCTCCTGCCAAAGCACCAGCCCTAACAACCAACCTCATCCCCACCAACGTCGCAAACTGCGTCAAGATCTCCGCTTCGCCCCCACCTCTCGCTACCGCCTTCCTCCTCCCGCTATCCATATCCAAATCATCATCATCCTCCTCATACCGAAACAACGCAGCATGAATCGCCAACAATCTCTCCAACCCGAAAGCCTGCGGCCCAAGCATCCGTCTCGTAATCTTCCTCTGCTTATTCATACTCTGTTTCTTCGGCGTCCGTTGCGCAACACCGCCCCCACCTTTCCGTTTCCTTTTCGAAGCGCTATACTTCGAGAAAAGCAGAGTATCATTCTTCGGTACATTATTCGATGCCAGAAATGCCGTCACAAGAAGCTGAGCAGGTATAACCGGTAGTTTCAGCTGCTGTTTTAAAGAAGTTTTGAGGCTCTGTGGCTGAGCTGAAGGTGCCGGGGGAGGAACGATGTTCTCTCTAAGCGCGTCTTCGGATTGGAAGAGATATCGGTTTCGGACCATGAGTTTTGAGAATTCACGGGGGGAGTACTGGTTATTGAGGATTGGGGCGATGAAAGGGGGCCAGAGGCGGGTAAGGAGGCGTTGGAAGGAAGGGAGTGTGTTGCTCGCTGCTTGGGCGAGGGAGTCGTGGACGGCGGTTGCGAAGCGGGGGTAGAGGAAGTCGAGGTCTGCCTGGGGGAAGGAGGGTGCGTTTATGGGAGGAGAAGAGGAGAATGATTGGTTGGTGGGGGCTTGGAGAGGGAGGGGAGACGCGGAGACGAGGGAAAGGAGCTCGGCGCGAGTGTAGGGTGGGAAGTGGATATGTGGGATACCGGGCTTGAGGAAGAGGTGCGGACGGGGGGAGGTGATGATGAAGATGGTTGTGAGATTTGGTATCTAACTTCTGTATCAGAGAAAGAAGGGCTGTATACAGGATAGTACTCACTGTTTCTCCCAAGCGTGCTAGAGCCGGTAGCAGAGTCGGTGCAGCTTCTCGCTGGCGGTCGATATTGTCGAACACTAGAATGAATTTCCTCTGGCGCTCTGATAGGAGGAATTGCAATTGAACAACGAAGGCACTGATGCTTTCGCATCGTCCATCAATTGACCGGGCATTGTCCCCCAAAACAATCTGAATCTCACCGAGAGTCCGTTCAAGGAGATGTCTTGTCGTTATGCATTCTTTTGAACGGATGACAGCACTGGGGCAGTCAATGGCATTCAGGAGCGCATTGATTGCGAGGCTCTTGCCTGTCGCTTCGGTCCCATGGATTACAAGGTTGGGCGGACTGGGGAAGTCGGACTACTGGACTTTTGAGCGATTGATTTGAGAGTGGTTGGTAAACATACAGCTATGAGACAGGCGAGCTGTTGAATCTGCAGCTCTCTGCACTGGATAGCTTGGTTGAGTGAAGCAAGAAGCTCATCTGGAAGTAAAGATGCCATCTTGAAGCTTCAGTTGCATTATGGATTGTAGACGTGATCATTCGCGTACTGTATGTAATTGGACGGGACGGGCCCGGAGAAAGACGCTTTTGGTGTAGCTGTGTCGTTCTATCAGTCATCTCATCATCACATCTCTGAACTCGAAGGAATACTTCTCTATCCTCCACCTCGAAACCACTGCAGGAACCTAACGGCCACATGAAACCTGAATCTCAGTATTGAGAAACGATCACGTTTCCTGTGGTCTCTAGAGCTAGCTTCTGGAACAAGTATGTCCATTTCCAGTGGACTTCAACCTCCTGTAGGCTGCAATGAAGACTCGGAATGGATACTCCAGGTTTGTACCCTAAGCAACTTGCTAGGGTATCTTTTCTACCATTAGAGAAGCGTGAGTTCAGCTCAGTTACTGGCTCCTCGTCGTGGTTTCCTCTTACAGGTTGATCTGTCTATCAGGCTTGTCACAATCCGTAAACCTCGTGAACCGGATCCGTCGTCAAATATCGTTCAGCTCAAAGTCCTGGCTACCGCTCGACATGCATTTCACAAGTGCCGGCACGAAGAACTCCTCGGATATTTTGCCCCCACCTATACTCGAAGTATCGAAGGCATTGGCGAAGATTCACTTGGGAATAGGTTCTTCTTCAGCACGGAAGGCTCTTTTACCGAACATGTCAATGTTTCGAAAGATGCCTGTGTTCTTGTTCCGTCAGCACTCAGCCCAACCAGAGCTGCCGCTTTAGTTTGGCCAGCTTTCTGTTCTTGGCTAGCATTGAGGATACGGTGCGAGAATCTACTAAGGGATTTCTCTGTGCTGATCATGGGTGCAACATCGGTACATGGGCGTTTGGCCATCTCGTTGGCTCGAATCCTGGGCGCTAAGCGGGTTGTCGGATGCGCGAGGCATAGGTCAGCTTTGAGGGCTCTGAACTTGGATGCCTACGCTGTCCTCCAATATCGAACGGAATTCACCGATTTCGGGAGATTAGGACATGTCGATGTCATTTTGGATTACGACTATGAGTTTGCGACGACTCATCTACTGGGATCACTGATACAGCGTGGACGAGTGCAGTATATGAAGGTTAATGGTTATACCACAGGGGCCCAAATCAACCTCCCAGGCTCTATCCTCGACCAGATCGATCTGACTATCAGAGGAAGAGGTACTTACGGTGTTTCGACAATCGTGAGGGAACTTCCAGGTGTACTGAGGGCTATAATGAGTATTGACAGTGAGACAATACTTGTTAAGAGGCTCAGAGACATTGGGACGGCATGGTATATTGACGCAGATTGGTTAGTCTTTGTACCTTGAAGAGCGGAAGTGTATGGGAAGTTTCTATGTCACGACTCAGCTTTCAGTGTATGCTTCTTCTTTCATGGCTTAGCCCGTCACCGCATGCCTCTCTTGTATACCACTTTCATATTCGGCTTCGCTTTCAGTGCTTGGCTCGTGGATCATTATCCCATCCCTTGCTATGGCACTAAAAACCGGGGCTGCCACAACCATTTCGCCTTCGTTCCAAGCCGAGAGACTCTACATGTGATCCATTATCATTTCATTGTTCTTTATCCAGCATACAGGCTATTTCACACATGTTTCATAGGCTACGAACAACTCGATCATCGATATAGTCATCTTAGAAGCTCCCTCGACATAAAACATAGGTTATGTGCGCCAGGTTTTTTGATGCCAGGAGCAGCAGGGGATAGGATAGTCGCTATCAAAATAGTCGTTCAGCTGAGAATACATGCCACACAAGCAAATCTGACTGGGTACCCACAATGGGCGCATGTACACTACGCCTACACCTCCCGTCCTTCCAAGTCGCGTATACTACCCGCTAACAGGAACAGATCCTTCTTATGCYGCTTGTCTGTTCATTCGTCCACTATGCAAACGCGATATGCGCTGATCCTTCTACCTGTTCTAGTATTATCATTTGAACTTGGATACGCATACAAAAACAATCTATGAATCCTTCGTTCTCCAAGCCTCCACCATCGCATGATAATCAAAGCCGGACTCTCTTAGGAGCCAACGGCGACCTGTATATTCTGCTTTGACCTTGCTTGAGCGATGTTGGATGTATTCCTCTAGATGTTCGCGGGAGAACCTGTTATGCGATGGAGGACTGGAATAGACCCAGCCTTCTAGGTGTGCGGATTCCATAAAAATCTATAAGAAACCGTTGGAATCCAAATGCCAAAACATCAGACAAGCATTGGAACCTCACATCTTACTTGTATGATTGATTGACTTCTCGATTTCGGTTTAGATCTCCTCTGTGCAACATGAAGTCTCTATCATTCCTATTTGCTTCCTTTACCTCACTTCTCAGCTCCTCAGTCTTTGCTTTCCCCTTCGATGTATCATCGACTTCAACTCGGCTCTCCCCGAGGGCCCTCACAAGTGAACAATGTCAACGATTGCCCAGCAACTTCGATCCCTCTTGTTGGAACAGTCTCAAGGTTGAAGAACATCTGAGGACCTGGCAGAAAACAACAGCAAACTGTACCGAAACCGGCAACGGAGTGAACTGCTGTGTCTCCAATGAAACATTCTCAACATGCTATATTCGACTTGCTCTTGGTGCCGCAGGATATGAATGCGATACTCTGAATGGCAACTTCTGCTCTGCGAATGTGTTACGGAAGGGTACGGAACAGAACCCACTACTTCGAGCTCAAGAACGATATGTTATTGCATCTATCTATGAAATTCGATCGTTTATGCAGAGCTATTACACGGGTGAGATTTCCTTAGCATTTACCACCACTGACGGTGAAAATAATCCTTTGATTTCTGCTAAAGCTGACGACCGTCTAGCTTTGAATTTGGATCACAGCATGACCATGAACAAGATCGTTTCAGCCTTCAAAGTCCAAAACTCCCCCTTTCCGGCGGCATTGTCGTTGGGATTACCTGTCCCGTTGTTGCTTGGCTTAACCGTAGCAAAGGTACGTATTCGTCGAATGTCCCATAAAAAAAGACCCTCAGCAGCCAACAAAGATCTCACTGATCAACTTTTTAGACCACCGCATCGAACAGCAGTAGCCTACACCCCCTCGCAAACTCCTGGTCCTCCGCCCTCCAAGCCACGCCCCTCGTCCAAGAAATCCTCTTCCCCCCAAACTCAACCTCAAACAGACAGGCCCTCGACCTCTCAACCATAAAATCCGGAGACGGCTTCGCCACATACCTCGAAATCGCTCTAAAACAAATCATGTCGGACGTAGATACTTTCCTCTCTTTCGCCGCCAATGGTCGCTTTGCACAATCCGACATCCCTGTCATTAATACCAGGACTGCGGATTTCGATCTCGGTGTGGGATTGTACACGTATGTTACGTCGAAATTGATGCAGGAGAGTGGGTATTATGTTACTCCCAGCAAGGTTATAGATCGAGCGGGATTTGAGACGGAGTTTGCGTGCACGCTGGGCAATACTTCAACCTGTTCAACCAAGGGTGGGAAATTCTTCTACTATAGCCCCTCTACACATCGACCTTACGAGTTACGATCCAAGGGAAAACCCATTGTCGGGTTTGAGGAGTTGATGGGGGATTTTGTGGACCAGGGGTGGGCGGATATGCAGTTGTTGTTTGACGGGGCGTGGAATTGTACGGGGAGTGGATGGGCTGGGGGGGAGGTTGTTAATGCGGGGGTGAATGGGACGGTGGATGCGAGTTGTTTGAGTCAGGTGCCGGTTTATTATGAATGTGGGACTGAGTGTGTTGTGCCGACGAGGGTTGGGGGGGTTTGTCCTTTTGGGTTTACGAGGAGGTGTTAGGGTGGTTCAGGAGAAGTCGTTGTAGGGGTTTATGGGGAGATGGAAGGGGTGGGGAGGAGATGGGGGCATGTAGATAGGCTGTTTCTCGTGTTTTGGTTAGAAGTGGAATGGTTGATGATAGTTATTTATATGAAGCCGAAAATGAATTGTTTCTCGCTGATCTAAGCTGTGATACAGATGAATTTCGCCTGTTCTGGCCATAAGTGGAGTGGCTGCCGACTGTTATCCATAACGCACTGACTATCCCTTTCTTCCCTCTGAATTTGGAACACGATGATGGGATATCTCAATATCCTCCGTTATGCATCTGAGCGTTCTCAAGATGTGGAGTGGGATATCCCATCACCATCTGCACACCATTCTCATGTCCATGTCCATTGCCATTCCCGTTGCCACGTCCCATCTGGCAAAGATGTTGCGCTATCCCTGCTACCAAGCCCACACGTTAGCATAAATCCCTTACCCATTCGATGGAAGAAAAGAAAGGCAAAACCCCGAAGAAAGTACCAAAATGAAGCCCGCACAGATACTCACCAATAACCGCATGAATCCACCCCTCACACCTCTCGACCATCTCCTGCGTCACAATTCTCTCCTTCCCGTCACCCCCAGCCCCAAACCAAGTCGTCATCACCCTCCCCATCGCCTCCCCCAATTTGTCACTCATTATCGTCTTCACCTCCCCGACTCCCCCATACGGTCTCAGCGCACAATGCCCTTGCTTCACCATCAAATCCCCACACGCAAATTGCAATCTTTCACTCCAGGTATTCTTCACTTTTGAATCCAGCTCGCCCGGATCATTGCTCTTTAAAATACTCCCAAGAACTTGCTGTGCGAAGCGGAACCAGGGGAATTTTGGAGCGGAGGTGTGTAGGAGGAAGATGTAGGCTTCGAATTCGAAACGGCGGGTTCGTAGGTCGTTGGGAGCGTGGGTCATGGTGTGGAGCAGAGCGCGGGTGTAGGAGAGGAACTGACTGATTGAGGTTGGGGAGCCGGGGGTCCAGAGGTGTGGGTGAAGAGGGAAAGCGTTGGGGTCGGATGCTGTTGAGACGGGGATGGTGGTGGGGGAGGGGATGGAGAGCTGGTAGAGGTATGGGGAGGGGGGAGGAGTGTTGACCATTGCTGTACGGAGCTGGGGGTGGAAGTGGTGATGGMTAATGGGCAGTGGTGCATTAGCGCTCATGGGGTCCTTGGCTATCTAGAGATTAACGTTGAATTCTGAAGTTGTTTCAAGGTGACTTGATGTTTCTGAAGACTTTCTTGAAAGGTTGTGACTGTGGAGAGGGCCGAGTATTAAGTATGATGGGAAGAAGTTAAGATCGAGAGGGGTCCATGGAAATGATGATAATCTTGATGGTTTTTCCCCAACGATAATAAATGAAATGAAAACACATGAATGTTTGATGATGTCAAATGAAGGGAGTATTGATAAAGCCCACTAATATCAAGAGATCTCGAGGTATCGACTTCCTCAATATTAGTTACGGTTTTACATCTTCCTTCCATTCCAAGAATCACTGCTCTAAGATAGGGGCCTGTGCAAATAGTTGAGATAGCTAGACGAACTTCCTACCTTATCCTTGTTCGAAACAAAGATCCTCTTACGAGGTCTCCGCTTGTATTCTTTCCCTCTCCGCTCTTTCATCCGCTTCCAGGTCTCCATCAAAAGCACTATCCACCATCCTCGTCCTTGGCTTCCACACATCCTCACTGCTCGTACCAACTCGGTATTTCGTTTCCCTCAGCTTGTAGTGATCCTGTATCCTTCTTCCGCGCTCCTCATCCCCGAGAAACCCTCGATTTGTACGCATGCAAAACCAAAATTGCTTCCATTGATCTCTGCAGTCGCGGAAGGTGCCGTAGCGGTAGACATTGTTGAATTGTCCGCCAAGGGATTGGCAGTAGAAGGCGGAGTCGAAAGCTGAGCGGCAGGACATTTCTGTTGGGTAAATGGTGGATGAAGTTATTGTTTTGGAGTCGGAGGGTATAGGAGCCTCAGAAGACGTCGATGTTTGGCCATTGCGCTTTGATGGAGTCTCTAGAGAGGCGAGAAGGGCATGAAACTCGGTGTCGGGATCGTTATTAGGAGTCACGGGAGAATCGACATCAGTATGGTTGGAGAGGGATCCATGGTCTGATGGCGCTGAAGTTGAGTCTGTAGAAGCTTCTCCGCGTGATGAAGCATGATTTGGGGGCTCACTCCTATTGTTAGAGCTCCAAAGCCATCCCATTGCATGGAGGTGAAGGGAGGGATGGTGAAGGTCGGAGGTTCAAGCTCCGACGTTGAAAACCTACGTCACGCGATTTGCGGAAGCTGCAAGCTGAACGAGGAAAACGCCGAGTCTGCCTACGTTCCTCTACAAACCAATCGAATGTTGCTCATGATATTCATGCAACTGAGATACGACTCCAGACGAGGAGAAGTATGATCCTAGTAGGAAGTATCTCTCAACATGTTGGGCATAAAGGGCGTATGCAGCCGTATCCAACCGCTGCGGACTGTCAGAAACAGCTATGCCTGCAAACCGAGATACCGATTTCAGCCTCTTCTGCTCTCTCACAGATTTAAAAGTACGGCGCCGGACATACCAAAATCGGGTCATATAGAAGAGGACCCAAATTCTAGCCTACTCTTCATCGACAGTAGCGTACAAATCTGCAACCCGTGATCAAATTATGATCTAACATCTGCACAGATATCTTCCCATTGAGACTCAATTACCTACTGGGATTGACCGGACTACCTTTCTTGACCGATCCCGAGAAGATCTTACACAAACTCCTTGCTCAAATACACGAAGACCAAAAGATACCTGCAGCGGATCCTTTGAATATCGCACAGAGAGCATTGCCAAAGGACCTTTCAATAAGAGTGAAGAAGATCCTGCCGCGACTAAAAGAGGGTGGAGCCTATGCCACAGTTTCACATGACCCGAATGTCTCTCGGTCTGACATTGAAGCCGCACTACAAGAGTATCTGGAAAAGAAATCACCCAGGCCATGGTTCAATCCTTTCAAGGGGATCAAGTCCCATTTGGTACGAGGCAGGCCTTGGCTAGAGGATCTTCACCGATTCCCAAACAAGAAGTTGAAGGTAGAATTCGTGCCCACCAGTCCAGGAGCAGAGGCTGCAGAGCTTTCAGAGGAGACTTTGTACAGCTTATTCCGCACGTACGGCAAGCTTGGAGACATCATCCCGCAACCATCGGGGTCCAAAGATCTTCCCAAATATGCAATGCTCAGCTATGGCAACATCAGAGACGCGATCATGGCGAAGAATTGCATGCATGGATTTGTCCTGTCTGAAGCTGAGGGTGGAGGTAAGAACGGAACAATACTGAAAATGGTCTACGAACAACGAGCGAAAGCCCATGCTTGGAGAGATTGGATCTTCAATCACCCGAGGATTGTCATCCCGATTCTTGCCGCTCTTGTTGGAAGCATGACAATCATGATCTTTGACCCGTAAGTCGATGTATCGATGTCTTCTACTATTAAGATTAATGACAATCAGTGTCCGGACGTTCTTCATTAAGAGTCATGTTACCCACAACTTCCACTTGACCGAGAACCGACTATACAAATGGTTTCGATCACAGCTAATTCGCGCCAACGAGATCTTGACATTCAAACGTCATAGGGAGGACGCTGGGCTGAGTGTGGTTTGGGATGATAGAAGAGGTGACATTGAACAGATCAAGACTTGGTTGATGGAGACCGCAGACACCTTCATTGTCATCCAAGGTCCGAGAGGCTCTGGAAAGAAAGAGCTTGTGCTGGACGAGGCCTTGGCAGGAAGGCGTAACACTCTATGTATCGATTGCAAGCCTATCCAGGAAGCTAGGGGAGACAGCAGCACTATCTTTGCTGCGGCAAGGGAGGTTGGGTATAGGCCGGTGTTCTCATGGATGAACACGTTCAGTAGTATGATTGACCTTGCAGCGCAAGGCACCATTGGCACAAAGACCGGTTTTTCCGAGACCTTGGATACACAGCTTGCGAAAATATGGCAAAACACATCAAATGCTCTGAAGGAACTTGCCTTGGAGAACCGCAAGAAAGACGACAAAGACTCAGAACTCGGTGATGATGAATATCTGGAAGCACATCCCGAGCGACGACCAGTGGTTGTAATTGACAATTTCCTCCACAAGAGTCAAGATAGCAGCGTCGTGTATGACAAGATCTCAGAGTGGGCTGCTGCTTTGACTACTGGCAATGTGGCACATGTCATATTCCTTACAAACGATGTATCGTTTTCCAAATCTTTGAGCAAGGCACTTCCGGACCGGGTCTTCCGTCAGATCTCGCTTGGCGATTGTTCACCAGAGGTTGCTCAGCGCTTTGTCGTCAACCATCTGAACGCCGATGCCGAAGAGGATAGCGAGGGGAAGAAATTGCTGCCGTCGCAGACTCGAGAAGATCTAAACGAGCTGGACGGCTGCATTGACATCTTGGGTGGTCGTCTGACTGATCTTGAATTCCTTGCCCGTCGTATCAAAACCGGTGAAACGCCTCAAAGTAAGTGGATACCTCGCAGATCGATACGTCGATTCCTCAATCAATCATATTAGATACTAATGTGCTTTCCCTTACAGAAGCAGTCCACCAGATCATTGACCAATCCGCCTCTGAAATCCTGAAAATGTATGTCCTTGATATTGACCGAACCACTCGTTCCTGGACTCCGGAACAAGCCTGGCTCCTCATCAAATCGCTTGCCTCCACACACTCTCTCCGCTACAACGAGCTTCTCCTGTCCGACACCTTCAAGTCCGACGGCGGTGAATCCACGCTTCGGGCTCTTGAGCAAGCTGAACTCATCACCATCGTTTCTTGCAACGGCCGCCCTCACAGCATCAAGCCGGGCAAACCAGTCTACCAGGCCGCATTCCGGCAGCTGACAGCAGATAAAGTCTTGGCTGCTCGGCTGGATCTTGCAGTGTTGAATCAACTGATTGCTATGGAGAGTAAAGCGATTGAGAAGGCGGAGGGGGAGCTAGCTTTGCTTGGGGGATTGCCGGGACAAGGGAGGGAAATCAGGGAGCGAGTCAAATGGTTGTTGGGGAAGATGCGGACGAGCCAGGGGAAGGTGGAAGCGTACGAGACTGATGGGGCCAAGTTGAAGAGTGTGTTACAGAAGGAGTTTTGATATGAAGGACTATGCTAGTGGGAAAGGTATGTACAGTGACGGTGTCATGGGCGTTTATGACGGACGGAAATACCACTCTGCGCCATTTGCTTGCGTACATGTTGTAACATGAATTGAATTTCTTCTCAGCTCGCTATGTACATGACGATATTCGAGATATCGATTTGATTGAGTGAAGATGTTTAAAACAAACAAGTCAATCAAGAAGAGCATGTATTGATACTTGCATGGATCCATACGACTGCCTTTTTTGTCATGTCATTCCAGAGGACGCTGATGATAGTGTTGAGATTTATCAAAGTTATTTTGCATGGGTGGCTGAAAATATTGATCGTGGTGGACCTTATCGATAAGCCGAATGAACGGCGCTAGTACCACAGAAGTATCGCGTGTGACGTAGCAACTTCTCGAAGATTCCAAAGTCCACCATAGATATTTGTCGAAATTTCCAGAATCTGGTAGCCTGTTGAAATTGATATTTTATACCACAACTCCTCATTCTCTCTCTCAATCCATCTTCCTCCTCCACAAACTCATTTTCCTACCATCATCCAACCCTATTTCCTTTGATTTCCCACATAACATCTGAATCTCATCACAACAACCTCCACCATGGCTCCAGCAATTGGTATCGATTTGGGTACCACCTACTCGTGTGTTGGTGTCTTCCAGAATGATCGCATCGATGTTATTGCCAATGACCAGGGAAACCGAACCACCCCCTCCTTTGTTGCCTTCACCGACACAGAGCGTCTCATCGGTGACAGTGCGAAGAACCAAGTTGCCATGAACCCTACAAACACAGTCTTCGATGCAAAGCGTCTCATTGGCCGAAAATTCGCAGATGCTGAAGTCCAAGCGGATATGAAGCATTTCCCTTTCAAAGTTATCGACAAAGGTGGCAAGCCAGTCATCAATGTTGAATTCAAGGGCGAGGACAAGCAATTCACCCCCGAAGAAATTTCATCCATGGTCCTCACCAAGATGCGAGAGACTGCCGAAGCTTATCTCGGTGGAACTATCAACAACGCTGTCGTCACTGTCCCAGCATACTTCAATGATTCTCAACGTCAGGCCACTAAAGATGCCGGTCTCATCGCTGGTTTGAACGTCCTCCGCATCATCAACGAACCTACTGCGGCAGCCATCGCCTACGGTCTTGACAAGAAGGCCGAGGGAGAGCGTAATGTTCTCATCTTCGATCTTGGAGGCGGAACTTTCGATGTTTCACTTCTCACCATCGAAGAGGGCATCTTCGAAGTCAAATCAACTGCTGGTGATACCCATTTAGGTGGTGAGGATTTCGACAACCGCTTAGTTAACCATTTCGTCAATGAGTTCAAACGTAAACATAAGAAGGCGAGCTTAGATTCCTGCTACGAGACTCCTAGATTAAAGGCTAACATGATATCACAGGATCTTTCCTCCAACGCCCGTGCTCTTCGTCGGCTCCGCACTGCTTGCGAGCGAGCCAAGCGTACTCTCTCTTCATCAGCACAGACCTCCATCGAAATCGACTCTCTATACGAAGGCATTGACTTCTACACCTCGATTACCCGTGCTCGTTTCGAGGAACTTTGCCAGGATCTCTTCCGCTCGACCATGGAGCCAGTCGAGCGTGTGCTCCGTGACGCAAAGATTGACAAATCAAGTGTACATGAGATTGTCCTGGTTGGTGGTTCAACAAGAATTCCCAAGATACAGAAGCTCGTCTCCGATTTCTTCAACGGCAAAGAGCCCAACAAATCCATCAACCCCGATGAAGCTGTTGCTTACGGTGCTGCCGTACAAGCTGCTATCCTTTCCGGCGACACTTCCAACAAATCTACCAACGAGATCCTCCTTTTGGACGTGGCGCCGTTGTCCGTCGGTATTGAGACTGCCGGTGGTGTTATGACTGCTCTCATCAAGCGTAACACTACTATCCCTACAAAGAAGTCCGAAGTATTCTCTACATTCTCAGACAACCAGCCAGGCGTGCTCATCCAAGTCTTCGAGGGTGAGCGGGCTCGCACAAAGGATAACAATCTCCTCGGCAAATTCGAGCTTTCCGGTATCCCCCCCGCGCCTCGTGGTGTTCCACAGATCGAGGTTACTTTCGATGTCGATGCCAACGGTATTATGAACGTCTCTGCCCTTGAGAAGGGTACCGGTAAGACCAACAAGATCGTCATCACCAACGACAAAGGCCGTCTTTCAAAGGAGGACATCGAGCGAATGTTGTCAGAAGCCGAGAAGTATAAAGAAGAGGATGAGGCCGAGGCTGCCCGTATCGGTGCTAAGAACGGACTTGAGAGTTATGCCTACAGCCTGAAGAACACCATCTCGGATCCCAAGGTTGACGAGAAACTCTCCGCTGAAGACAAGGAGAAGCTGAAGTCAGAGACTGACTCGGTTGTCGCGTGGCTCGATGAGAATCAAACGTAAGTGCTTCCTGCCTCTCTTCTATTCATCTGTACAGAGACTAACTAGCAATGTAGTGCTCAGACCGAAGAATACCAGGATAAACAGAAGGAGCTCGAAGCTGTCGCAAATCCCATCATGGTTAAGATGTACGGCGGTGGTGAAGGCGGAATGCCCGGAGGAATGGGTGGCATGCCAGGCGGTATGGGCGGTATGCCCGGTGGTATGGGAGGTATGCCTGGTGGCATGGGCGGCGGCATGCCAGGCGGCGCTGGTGCTCCTCATCACGACGAAGGCCCAAGTGTTGAGGAAGTCGACTAGTCATGTGCAAGCAAGATTATGTCTTCTTTCCTTTTGTTTTCTCACCATGGACGGCGGATAGATTGCACGGTATTGCTTCCAACAGACATACCTGGAAGCTCAGTGCTTGCGTCATGTTCAGAAACGGTTTTCGACGATCCAGAATTATGCATTTTCAATGAGGCAAAAAAGCTTAGGTGTTCATAGGAAATTATGCCTCGAGTGAGGCTGAGGGAGTTCTAGATAGTTTGCTACTGCAATGGAATGAAATAAAATATCTGAATTCAATTTTCCTGATTTTAGGTTTACGACAATTGACATGACTGACTCTCAAGCGCAAGGTGCCTTACGCACTCGGATTACAATAGACGTGGACGAGAACTTAACCGGTTAAGTCATACATTCTTTCCTTCTTCCTTCATCCTCTCTTCACTCTGTCTCAAGTATCCTCCAAACTCTCCCTAGTGTATTGTATCTCCCCTTTAAATTTGGATCATAGTACCTGCGCTCCGTCGTAGGGTCAACCGGAAGGAAGTCAAAGAATGGAGTGGAGGAAGGGAATTATAGGAAGAAGTGATAAGCAGCGAAAACATAGAAGGAAGCAGGGAACAAATAGCAAGCGGTAGAAGCGTCTTGGAAGAAAGCATTAGGAGGAGGATATGCAGAGAATTTTTCAGGATCATCTACACCAAGCAGCGACGTCTACAGTGTGACATCGATTTACATTGAGTTACTTTAACATGAACATGAGCAACTTGTATATATTCATTCTGAATGCGCAGGTCGAAGAGATAGAGCATTCTAGCTAGCTATTTAGAGCAAGCTATATCAGCCTTTTTGACTGCTTAAGCATTTCTAGCATGAGGGGGGGAAATCTCCTCCTGCCTGAAAGTCATTATCAGCGAATGTGGGTAGTCGATGGCTCAGGTTTTAAGCACTTACTGTATTGTCTTTCCTCGTTGACAACGTCTGTAATGCTCGTCTCGATCCTGGCTCACGTTCCTCTGGAGCCTCTCATATCTGGAAGTAAGCTGCAAGATGTAAATTTGTTCACAGTAGATCCTCCAATACAAGTCCATTTCATTCTCTCATCCGCCTGCTTGACTGGGCCTGATGGGCAACCCAGCTTTCTTGTAAGCACCATCAATGATCTCCATCTGCTTGATCGAATCCTCAAGCTCAACCCACGCAAAAGTAGGACGCTTGCGAATCCGATTCACGAAATCCTCAAGCTGGGCTGAATAAGTCGTGATGGAATCCAGTCCACCTTTCTTGGCGTACTCTTTGACGTAGGAAGTCTCAGTCCAAGTTCGCACAGTTTTACTCTTATTGTACATCGAGCGGATGGTGTGAGTTTCCAGGATATCAATTCTGTGGTAAATATACGGAACGAGGTAATTCCAAAAGATGACTGTTTTTTGTACGGCATGTTCCTGACCAATGGGTAACGGTTCTTCGATGATGACTTCGCGATGCTTGATTTCCAGCTTGGGGAGCTGGATACGTGGGAACTCGTGCATCATGGGGATGGAGTAGCCGCCATCTGCTATCAAGTCTGCTTCCATGGATCCGATGCCTCCATTGGGGAATCGCCATTTGGCAGTGAAGGCTTGGTCGATTTCTTTGTCGTAGCCGGGAGGCATGGGCCGGTGGTTTGCTTCGAGGCATTCTGTAGGCTCAGTGCCGAATATTTGGCGGAGTGTTGAGACGTTGTATGTGCCTTTTGATGTCAGGTTGCTTTCCATCGAATCATTAATTGAGACCGTCTTATCTTACCCAAGTCCATCAAGCAGCCTCCAGAGAGCTTGTACTGGCATCTGATATCATACAAAGGAACGATTCCTTTCGGAATCCACGACGCACTGTGCGCCTCCTCGATGTTCGGCGGATCAATCAAGGAAAGCAACTTCTGCCACGAAGGATGGAAACGGTAATGGAAAGCTTCTACCAGAACTGGGCTATCTGGTTTTGACAACAAGGGACTTCGGAAAAGTTTTGCAGCTTCTTCGGCGTTGGATACGGAAGGTTTCTCTAACAGGACATGTTTTCCAGCTTGAAGGGCCTTAATAGACCATTCGTAGTGATGTCCAGGTGGGAGAGCTATGTAGACAGCATCAATGGCAGGGTCGTCGAGCAAGGCTTGATAGGTGTCATGCACGATTGGTAGGCGGTACTTCTTTGCATATGCTTGAGCTCGTTTTTTAACGCGTGCTGCTATCGCTACCACGATGACCTCGGAATGAGCCTTTGCTGGTACAATCACGGCCGGAGGAGCGATCTTGCTGGCTCCTAGAAGTCCGATCCGGATAGCAGCACTTTGCTTTGGAACTTCGGAGGGATAGAGGCATTTATAGTTTCTCCATAGGAATGAGAGGAGAGAGGACATTTTGAAAGGAGATTGAAAAATCTGTTGGGACTGCTACTCACCTCATTGGCACCGTCTATAAGACAGAGGTGCTAATGCACTCTAGCAGGTAAGCGCTGGATGCAATCTCCATATTACTACATACTAATTAGGCGTGTTTTATTTAAGATTTTATCCTATTTTACTAGCGCTTTTATTTATCTACCTATTTTCGCTATTATACCTCGCTATCGCTAAAGCTTATCGCCGTTATTATATCCCGCCTTTTTAGCAATCTAGATAACATCGAGCTTATACGGCTCCGCCTCTTTTACCTCCTTAAAGCTATAATTCTTTCCGTTAAATAATACGCCGAATATTAGCTATATATTATAAATATCTAGATCTTAAATAAATATTTACTATATTATCTAAATTATTAAATCGAATATTATTTATATTAATAGTAGTAAAAGGAGTAGCGAAGAATTTAGAGTAGGGGAGAACGGAAAAAAAATATATATATAGTAGATCTATATAATATAAAGTTTAAAGTTATTATTTTTTTCGCCGATAATATTTTATTTATACCCGCCTATTTTTTATTAAAAAGAATAAAGAATTATTAAATTTATAATTATAATTTTAAAGCTATTAATATTATAAAATAAAATTAAAAAGTTAAATAAATTATTACTAAAAAAATAGTTAATAATTATATTATTATAGCTATTAATAAAATATTATATATTTATTATTATTTAAGTATTAAAGAAGCTTTTATTACTACCGGCGGTTATTATTTTAGTAAGTATAATATATATAATACCGTTTATAAGTAGAAAAAAGCTAATCCGGATTAGCGTTTAGTAGATAGGATAAAATTTAGCTAAAAGAAATAGTAAATAAAGCTTTTTAATTAGCTAGAATTAATAAATAAATAAGAATTTTAATAATTTTTTTAGTTAATATTTTTATTTTTTTAGTAATATTACCGGTATTAAAATATTAAAGTAATTCGCGTTAATAGTATTTAATTATATATTATAATTTTTATACTAGAATACCGTTTAGGTATTTTTTATTTTTATAGCTATTTTATTTTAATAAATTTTATATATAAAACGAATTAACTAGGTTAATATTTTTATACTATTATAATTCGCGATAAAATAGGTTTATAGTAGCTATATATCTATATTCTAGCCTAGTATAAAAATAGTAATATTCTAGCCGTATATTTAAAGGTATTAAAAAGCTGGTATAATAAAAGAAATAGCTAGCGCCTGTAATTTATACTTACTAATAATTTTATAATAGAGTAACGAATAATTAAAATAGTATTTCCTAGTTTAGTTACTAATAAAGCCGAAGTTAGCTATTTACTATATATATAATACTTTAAATAGACTTTAAAACGTATTATAAATAGAATTAACTATAAAATAGTATTAAAATACTTCCGCTCCGTACTTTATTATTATAGAATAATATAAAATATAAAAAATTTATTAAAACCGCTATCGGTACTATATTAAAGGATAAAAAAAAATATATTATTAATAAATAGTAGTAAATACGCGAAAAATAAACGTATATTTATTAAATTTACTCGCCGCTTCTCTTTTAAATATCTACTATCTTATTTATAAAAGCCTACTACTTTATTATTAAATAATCTAAAAATAAAATAATTCTATACCGGTTTAATTTTAAAGATATAATTTAATATATCCTTATTATTAATAAAAAATAGAACTAACGTATATATAAAATTTTAGTAAATTTCTAGAGTATTATTTTACTTTAACTCGCTTTATACCTCTATTTATATAAGCTATTAATATTTATTTAAAGTCTATTTGTTAATAAAATTAAATTAGCTAATAATATTATAACTATTATTAGCGAGGATCTAAATAAATTAAATAATAAGCTTTAATATAACTACTAGTTTTTTTATAAATACTAGCTATTATATTAATATATATAATATTAATATATCCTCTATAGTATAATATTAAATAAAAATTTTAACTAGTATATTTTTATATAAGAAGATAGTAGCTATAAGCTCTATAAACGCGTTACTATTAAATATTTTAAGTAAGGTATCGATACTAAAATAGGGGCGCTAGTTAAACGGAAGCTGGATATAAAAAAAGTATTAGATAGTTTATACTTTAGATATTTTACTCTAAAGGAATAAATAACTAGTATACTTATTAAAGCCGCTAATAAGGTTATAAGATAGTAGATAAGTAAGCTAGATAAAATAACTAAGCCTCTAAAATATAGCGGAGTAGAAGAATTTAAAGCGAAAATCGGCACTAGCGAGGTTAAAAATAAAAAAAATAATAAGGTATTTAGTACTAGCGAGGTAGGATAGAATCTTAAATAAAACACGCCTAATTAGTATAAGGTAATATAGAGATTGCATCCAGCGTTTATTTAGTGGCTTGCATTAGCACCTCTATCTTATAGACGGAGCCACCTCATTACTCAGGCACTTTTAGCTTGAAGTATTTTGTTGCTGCCTACATAGCTAGAAAGAAGGGTAATTCATTGCTTGAAACGAGTGACGGAGGTAGCACAAGACCCTTCTGTTACGGCCGGCTTATCTCCTTCTGATCTGGAGAAATCATCAAGACCTGCGGCCTGACGTCCTATCAACACCCCCCTTCCATTTACAAACCCAGAATCAATCTCCAAGATGATGGACTCTCTCCCCAGCATTCTCCCTCCCTCTGTAAGTGCCCTGCCTAGTATCCCTTTTTAATTTAATCCAACTGATCCCCACCCAACAGATGCCCCTCCCTTCCCGCACCCACTACAACCCCCCCTCCACCCGCTCCACCAACCAGCCCCACCAGCAAAACCCCAACGACCCCAACCGTACCACTGCCCCTCCTCCAGAATCCCAACTCCTCGCCACCCTCCGCGCCGATGAACTCGCCGTCCACAACCGAAAAGCCAATATCCGCCGCTTCGGCGCCGGCTGGCTCCGTCCCCCTGGCGTACCAAAGACCCTCCAAGGATTCGCCGATGAGCGCGCTGAGAGGGAGGAGCAGGAGTTGACCGCGGGCCGAGAAGCTGCGATGTTGGAAGCTCAGGCTGCGGCTGAGGAGGAAGAAGCTGCGGCCGCGGCGGCGGTGGCTGCGGATATGGGGGTCGTGATTGATGCTACGGGTCAAGGTCTGGATGAAGAAGATGAAGAAGGTGGGATGAATCTCGATGATGATGTGCCGGAAGCGGGGGACATAATGGGAGGGTGGGAGAGCAGTGATGATTCTGAAGAAGAGGTTGTTGGTAACGAGAATGATACGTTGGGACGGGCACGGAGGCGACAAGGTGATGGGGAGATTAGTATTGCGTTGGATGCGGATGTGGGGATGAGTTTTACGGGGGATGATGAGGGGGAGGGGGATTATGATGCTCCGGGCATGTTGGAGGGAGGAGGGGAGGGGAGGGATTTAGATGAGGATGTTCCTGAAGCAGGGAGTTATCAGCATACGGATACGGAGGCGGAGGATGAGAGTAGTTTGGAAGAAGGGGGAAGTTTTGTTGTGGGCGGAGGTGGGAGAGGGGTTTTGGGGAGGAGCGTGTGGGGTGGGAGTCCGGTTGGTGTTTCTGTTGGTGGTGGATATGATGGGGCTGGTGGTAGTGCTGGAAGGAGAACGGGTAGGAGGAGTGGAGGGAGGAGTAGCAGAGGAAGGTCTTCGAGGGGCTGAGGGGTACGAGATGATGAATCCCAGGAAGAGCATAGGAACATACAAGCTTTGCATGGCTTTGGGAGTTGATCGGGTATTTGGTGATCGGTTGTCTTTTTATCATCAGGAGGTATACCCCAGGCTCCAATGCCTTTGTTTTAGAGGCTTTTTTACAGTATCCATACATCGATTCACCCATTGTCTCCTCGATCTGCACCTTCTGGTAGTTTATCGAGGGAGGGATAAGCTGCTCGATCTTCGTCCTTGCTCTTGCGTTCGGTCCTCGCCGAAGCATTCTCATTTCTTTCCTTCAAAACAGCCACACATACCAAAAGAGCAGCACCACGGCCGCAAAAAACCCCAACCACACTCTCCACCCAACTCCCGTCTTCTCTGCCATCCTCAACATCCTGTTCATGGTCCCCCGTAATCGTACCCTTGTGTTATCAAAGGAGTCGTTCATTGTGTCGGCTAGTTTAGAGGAATCTCGGATCTCGTCGCCAATTGCGACTGTAATCTAAATCGTGAAACTCGTCAGCTGCAGGCAGGGAGAGGTATGGAGGTTGAGCGCGACAAACATCTTTTAGCATCTTGACTTTGGCGCTGATGCCTTCGACTTGGGAGTCATTTTGGTTTTCGAGCTCGGAGAGGACGGCATCGCTGTATTGACCTCTGCATAGGGAAAAGGTTGACGTTAGCCGCTGTTGCATAGATTCGAAGAGGCCCTATTTCCCTGGGAACTTTCTTTTCTATTGGCCTTATTGCGAGCCATTGGGGCGATGGCACTGCTTCAGTAGATCGCACCCTTTCTTCCTGCACATTTTATAGTCCTACGTGCCAACACTCCTTCTCCGCCGTCATGTGCTCCGCGGCGCAAGCGAGAATCTTCCTTCTCCTTCAGGACCTTATGTAAAGGGAGCTCACCTCGAGTTTGGCGTCGCTGGTCGGAACCCCCCTCCCGCGCTCCCATTCATCGCACCACTTCCAGTCGCCCCAGTATATCCATATCCGTACCCATTGTTCCGCGTACCAGGGGCTGGGGAATGGCTAGGATTCCGACTTCTATCGCGTGTGTAGTTTTCGAACAGGGAGGATCTGGC
This sequence comes from Opeltia flavorubescens, assembly GCA_000442125.1. Taxonomy (NCBI): domain Eukaryota; kingdom Fungi; phylum Ascomycota; class Lecanoromycetes; order Teloschistales; family Teloschistaceae; genus Opeltia; species Opeltia flavorubescens. The sequence goes on along the minus strand of KE546965.1, from coordinate 2,596,641 downwards.
GTCGCGTTGGTGGAGAGAGGAAGGGCCGAAGCGGCTATGACATTTGTGAATTGTCAGTATACTACTGACAGGATAAGTGTCATGCAGTTAGTAAGGATTACCTGGAAGCCATTTGTCTTGTGGTGGGAAAAGGGCAAGATGGAGGAAAGGGGGATCGGAGCGCAAGGTGGCCTTTTCAATCCTGGTCAAGAAAGTCCTTTGTGCAACAAGCGAAGGCATGATTGAGTCATAACTCGGTCTGGAAGTAGAGGGAACTGCATGGGCGAAGTATTGATGGTTGATGTAGACTTCATAAGTAAAGAGCACATAGATCTTGGCCTGGTAGAAATGTTACTATGTGGCTTCCCCGGATTTCCTCTCCACACCCCGTAATTCTAATGCGCACAATCCTGCAGGCAGCTTTTTGAGAATTCCGTTTTGATATTGATGCTCTAATGTAATCCGAGACTGAATTATGCATATCAAATCTCGTGGTATGCGTTTCTATTGCATACATCACGCGGAAAGCTCATCCTTGTATTTTATTCATGTCCTTGAACGAACTTCCATATCTTCAAAGCTTTTCCACCATCGCTTAATTATGCTCCCATAATGACATCCGCCCATGCATCCAATTTGCTGAGGCTTGATCATTCCTGCATCGCATCGGGATTTCCCTCTGGATCTTCGAAGTCCTCGTCATCTTCGTCCTCGTCGTCCTCTGGGATTTCTGACGGGTCGACTTTGCTGTAGTCAATTGACTTCCCTCGTGTACGACCGCCAACGATATTGTCTAGATCGATTTCTCCCAGGTCATCATCCTCTTCTTCCTCTGCCTCTGCAAGGGCGACGATTAGCGATATATCAACAGGGGGGAGGGGGTATCTATACGCTCTGGTTCCTAGATTGACTGTAAGTCATAACTTTGTAATCGAGATAAGGGTGATTACTACTCACCTCTTCCTCAGCGCCCGTCTCTTCGTCCGAGCTATCATCTTCTTCTTCGCCCATGCTTACATCTTGCGGCGTATCGGTAGCCTTTCCTTTGCCCTTTTCAATTACCGATTGGGTGGGATCGGTGACAGCGCCGCCTTGAGTAATATTACTTGACTGTTGCCCGTCCATATTGGAGGTGAATGGCTTTGGACGGTGAATTGTTTTTGAGGCGACAAATAGTTTATTGATGAAGAAGAGCGGAATCACCAGCCTCGGTCGCGACCGTGTAAATTGAAAGCGCCCTTTCACGTCGGTTAAGTGGTATTGTATTACGTAAGTGAACCGCTTCGCGTCGTCCAGACGCGTTCCTCAAATCATGCCGAGGGGCTCTACCGACACAGCAAAAACATCAGCAACGATGCAGCAACGAGTACGAGGAAGACCAGCTCGTAAGTTCCATTGACAGATTCTCATCGATTCTATGACTGACGGTGATTTGAGATCCCAATGGTCCAACATTTCTCACATACACTCCGGACGGTACAAAGCTGGTCACGGCTGGGTCGAACAATGTCATTCGGGTTTATACAACTGGCTCTGATGGCGAACCTACCAACATCGACGACTGCCAGGAGAATAACACTGCTTTGGCCGCAACGGTAATCAGTCCAATCTCTGTCCATGAATTACCGCTGACGAGGGCATAGAATGACTTCTTCATCGTCGGAGCCGAAGATGGCTCAGTGTGCGTCTACTCTTTGGAAAATTATCTCTACGATCGGATGCTGGTCCGATGTACACTGCCCATCCGCGACATTGCAATCTCACCTGACGGGCTTTGGGCTGCAGTTGCAAGCGAGTAGGTCCGAATTCTTGCTTTTGACGAATGGATACTTACTACAGCAGTGAGCTCGAAATCAAGATTGTCGATACTCGAGAAATGACCAACGTGCTCTACATTCGGGATCTGCCGAAACCTCCCAAACACCTCTCCTTTCATCCCAGTGGATCACATCTGGCCGTTTCTTGCACCGATGGTATCGTCTACGTTTACAGCATCAGCACTGAAGAGCCAATATTGACTAAGAAATATGATGGCTTGATACGTAGTCTCGAGACAGAGGATGAGAGGAGCTCAAAAGTCATTTGGCACCCTGACAGCAGGGCGTTTGCAATACCCACCGCAACGAGGGATGTCCAGGTCATAACACAAGATGATGGCGAAAAGCAGCGTGCTTTCTCAGGTGGCCATATGGGCGACATCACAGCACTAGCATGGTCCCCGAATGGCGCTCTGCTAGCTTCATCGGCATCTGATAGGAAAATACTCATCTGGGATACGAAGACTCAGAAAGTGATTGCGAGGTCAGCCAATCCCATGTCCAAGAGAATTTGCCATTAATCTTACAACAGATATGATTACTCTGGAGTCACCAACCTTGTTTGGCATCCAAGTGAGAACATATTCTCTTTCGTAACCTCCGAAGGAGAACTCTTCATCTATCCCAACTTCCTGTCGCAAGAAAATCTTAATCTGCTACAGCAATCACGACAGCCTGCACCATTTATACATGATCCTCTCTCGGAAATCTCGGCAAACAATCGCAACATCTTGACTAATGGACACCAACGTCCTTCGAATGACCGGGATCGACGGAAAGGGACGCCTGATTCTTTAGATGATATTCTAGGACCTGAATCTGGAGGCGAAGAAGACGATTTTGTCGAGGATGACGACGGTGCAGGCTATCTCGACGAAGTCAACGGATATGGAAAGAGAACGAATGGTCATCTTGACATCTTGAATGGTCCAAACATCAAAAGAAGACCAACATATCAATCATGGCAGCCACAGATACACGAGCCCTTCCAACCCGGTAGTACACCCTGGAGGGGCAACAGACGATATCTATGTGGGTCGTTCGATCTTCTCATAGTGATAGACTCTGACCAGGGCAAGGCCTCAATTTGACAGGTTTTGTATGGACGGTCGATCAAGATACCCACCACACTGTCACTGTTGAATTCTATGACCGCGAATTTCATCGCGACTTTCACTTTACGGACCCATATCTATATGATAAGGCTTGCCTCAGTATGTATGCTTGACTTGCAGAACATGTTCATCTTCTGACGCGTTGCAGACGAACATGGAACGCTCTTTTCGTGTCCTCCCTCAGGCGATAATCCAGCTATGATATTCTACAGACCCCACGAAACATGGACATCAAGAGCTGATTGGCGAACACACCTGCCAGCTGGAGAAGACGTGACTTGTATGCTTTTGCGACTGTCATTGTAGCGCAAGGCTAACCGACCGCTTATAGCTATATCGTTGAGCGAATCCTTCGTGACCGTCACAACATCAACTAACTACGTCCGCGTCTTTACCCTTTTTGGTACGCCTTTCCGAGTATATCGGCAAAAGTCATCACCTACTGTCACCTGTGCATCATGGCGAGACTATGTCTTGACCATGGGGAACGGAGCAGTCGGTGGAGATGGTTGTGCCAAGCTAGTCTACACAATCGAGAATGTCAAGCGAGACGAAACATGTCAAAGCGAAGACATCGTCGCCCTGGCGGAGAACACTCAGATCAAGAGTGTCCTTTTTTCAGACAACGGAGATCCGTGCATATATGATTCTACGGGTACCTTACTGATATTGCAGCACTGGAGAACGCCGGGACAAGCAAGATGGGTACCATTGCTTGATACCAAAACGCTTGAACGCTTGGCTGGTGGACGGAAAGAAGAGACTTACTGGCCAGTGGCTGTCGCGCAGAACAAATTCCACTGCATCATTCTGAAGGGAGGCGATCAATATCCATATTTCCCAAAGCCTTTGCTTAGCGAATTCGAATTCAAAATTCCATGCACCACAGCTGTCGTGGAAGAATCTTCAGATACCTCATCAGGCGAGGGACCTCGATTACAAGAATTATTCGTTAGATCATCGCTCATGCTCTCTCTTCTGGAAGATCTAGTATCAGCAACCAACGCAAGCCATAGCCAACGGACAGAGCTGAGTCGCCGCGAGATTGAGGTAGACAAAACGCTTCTTCAATTGCTCAACGTTGAGTGTAGAGAAGGTGAAGAAAGAGGTATGAAGGCTCTTGAGATTGTGGGCTTAATGAAGGATCGTGGAGGCAAGATGCTCGAGGCTGCTGGGAAAGTGGCTGGGAGATATGGTCGGACGGTCTTGCAAGAGAAAATCAATGAGCTCGCAGAACGAAGACTAATGGGAATGGATGAGGAAGAATTGTGAAACGATGGTTGTACGTTTCACGGAGTGATCAAGAGAGCCTACTCATGTAGCATACACCGACTAGACAAGATCTATGGAATGAGGACATCGACTTCATTGGATGCCATATCGTCGTGACATGGCAGCTTGGGCAGTGGAGCGGAACGCCCTTCACTTCTGGCGCGGAGCACCAACCTTCTGCATCGTCCAGCAGCAGCACAACTGTTCTTGGTGTGACCCCACCGGCGCCCCGTCCTCGGGCTCAAGCACACGAATACAAGAAGAGGGTCCTTGCCCGTCAGTTTCCCCAGTATTCTTCTACCAATTTTCAGGTTTCGACCACTCTGATTGGTCGCCCCTTTTTTCCCCAGCCTTGTCTGCCAACTCATCATTGCTGCAAAGATGTCAGATCTCCCACCACACCCATTGGACAAGCCCACTCCTTGGGCCCAATCCATGCTCGCCAAGCATGATGAATGCTTCCGACAGGCTTCATCGGCTGCATGCCGGTGAGCGGGATTTTTTTTTTCTAACTTTAGCAGAAAAGGGCGAAAAGGCTCTATTCCACTGCAGGGTGGAGCCTCAGAGGCTCTACATGGTGGGGTGCATATCTCGACAACTAGTGATAGATGTGCTTTGTCACCGAACATTGTAAGACACTGTAGAATTACATAGGTTTTGCGTCAGCAATTGACCATAGTCTCTAGGACGTATCTCTTCCTCGATCTGCTTCTCGAATGTGGGCTGCCAACGAAGTCTCTACCCCTTCGTCCACGTTAGCCGAACAGGGAGACCTTGACTCGGACCCCTTTGCTGATGCCAACGCTCCGATTCATCTTGAGTACCAGAGTAAAGCAGTCAATTTTAAGTGTGAAGCCGATGGCTGCAACAAGAAATTCGTTCGCAAGGGCGACCTGGATCGGCATAGCAAGACTCATCAAACGGGACCCAAAGCATACGACTGCATTGTGGAACAGTGCCGACGGAAGGGCTACAAAGGCTTCTGGCGACTTGATAAACTGAAAGATCATATGGACTGCAAGCATCCTGAAGTTGAAGTTGAGCGCTGGTGCGTTTTGAAAGCTGGGTTTGGATATTCAAGTGAGATTATCCCGTCCATGTACCGCCACCCTTCCTACTGGGCCCCTCAAGGATTAAGAAATATCACGCGACGGGAGGAACACGAAGCTGTGATGCGTAGTAAAGGTTTCGAGCCTTTTTCCCCAGGCTCGCTGGAATTCCGCCGCGTTAAGTGGCCGGCTGTTTGAAAATATTGACAAACGAAAAAGGTCCCCACGGTTATCTAGTCCACGTATAAATTGCAGTCATTACATGTTGATAAAGCGCTCAAATGGTCGAGTGTAGACTCCATATATCTAATTCAGCTCATGAAATTCCGGCACTCGTGGCAGATTGCAACCCCTCGTGGTATTGCATAAGATAATTATATGACTGGAAGCACAGGCAAATCGGCAATTTTAATCCTGTATCATGGCGTTCTCTTTCTCTTTCTTGTTGTAGGTACTTTTCCGACACCTCTTGAATCCTAGCGTCTCCTGTATGGTCAATACCTCACAGACTCCACACATGTCACTACAGTCATAACTCAACACAGATTATAGGAGATGAGTGAGTATCATATCCCCTTCAGAATGCTTTATGGCACTCGGTTTCGAAACATGGCAATCGTTACGTCGCTTGTCTAAGGAACATTTGCCCCAACAGTAACAAAAATATTGCTTTGCACTTCAGTCTCCGTGGAATACCACAATTGATAGCGTACGTACTGGTCCTGATACGAAGTACTACCATTGTTCATAGGCAGGGATGACACTGTGGAAGCTCCTCCGAGGAATACTACCATTCCATGACTTGATCGATTTCGTCTCGCCAAACTCATGGAACTCACTAGCTCTGCATCATAGTTTTGTTCACTTCTTTTGAAAGTGCCATTTAGAAGGAGCTTTTCCCTGTCATTTGTCTTATGTGAAATTACTGAGATTGCAATGTTCGAATATCCGTTTTGCTCTTTTGGTACTAGATGATCTGGTTTTAGAGATCCCGATACTGTCCAATCTGCTCAGTCAGAGGACTTCGAGATCTTTCCGTTCTACTCAAATGATGGTACGATCCGTGGGGATGGCCAACGAAGACTACTGGCTGACTGGCAACAAAGAAGATGCATATAGACCTATGTCCTAGCCTCATCTCTCAGTCTCGCCCTTTTCGCCCTTCTTGTGCCCCTTTTTCCCCTCATCTCACGCTTACAAGATCTCCCCTCCTTCCCACCTTCAATTACACGAATTTTTTGCACTTTTTGCTGCTCGATTCAGCCTTGTCAAATTCCATTGGTCGCCCCTTTTGCCCCTTTTCTGCAAGCCCCTTTTCGACATGCAGCACGAACACTACGATTCAGCCTATGGAAGGGCTGCAGGAAACGGAATCCCTATGGACAATCACTGGATGACACCTGAGCTCAATCTGCAGCCACATGCATGGGAGATGCATGGTGGGGCAGATGGAGCTGGGTAGGTTTTTTTTTTACACCCGTGGCTTATGTATGCAAGCACGGGTCAAGGACTGCATCGGCCGCATCACGAGCCACATCACGAGCCGCTCTATACTAAAGGCTTTCGTACGAATACGAATATTTTACCATCAAATCGTATCACTAGCAAATACCTCTACAACCAGCCCACGGCTAGCTATGTCAACAACTTTTCGCATCATCCTTTGAATACTATAAGTAGTTTCACCTATCGTCAGTCTACTTCTGGATATATTGACGATAGCTTGCATCATCCATTTCACGACACTGCAGAATCTGAGGAGACACACCAGAGCAGCGGAGAGCTTGCACGGGTTCTTAGCTATGATTGCCAGCATGAAGGATGTTACGCGTTCTTCCCCAGCCAACGAATGCTCAATAAACATTCAAAGGTTCACACAGGCAACTCGTTACCACAAGATGGTGTTCTCTTGAATCTTCCAGGCAATGACAGCGGACTCGGAGCGTTTCCATATGAGCCCGTGGCCATGAACGCTCGAGATCCATACGGGCGACTGGCTCTCGCAATGGATGGAAGTCTCCCGGATGCTACTTTGGCGCCTGAAGCCTCTCAAGGAGTGTTGCGCCATGATAAGTCTTCCTCACGCAGCAATACCGATGCCGTCGTCAGTAGAGAAATTAGAGAAATTGCTTCGACGCCCCCAAATGCCGTACCTGCTATAGATCCATTACCCAACAACCGCCTTACCTGCTCTCATCCAGGTTGCAACACCACATGTGCCCGTCCCGGCGATCTTCGACGCCATCTTCAGAAACATGTGGATGGACCGAAAGCATTTGAGTGTCCGAAAGAAGGCTGTCCCCGAAAGGGTGCTAAGGGTTTCAATCGAAAGGACAAGATGATGGACCACGCGAAGGTTTGTCAGGGTCGTGCAAGGGGGAAGTATCGAGGTTGATGGACAGCCAATCATTTCGGTACATATTAGAGGTTAGTCGATAGGTTGCTGGTGTTGATCATATCCGCGAGGCAGTGAGACTAACGATATTCCTAGTGATTCGCTAGGAGATTGCACGGAAGTACGGTGAGGTGAATTCAAGGAGACGAAAGGGATCGAAGAAATAAGCGGCTTTGAGCAGCCTGTCATCTACCCTGGAGCTTTGTGGGTCACGGTTTTCATTCTCGAATTGTTGTTTTCATTTGTTTCACAAGGCTATACATAGCAACATATAGCAGTAACGAGATCATGCCCATGACAATCGCATTCATTACCGACAACTGGTACGTATCTGAAATATTTGGGATGGGTAAATGTGTGTATCCGAGGGTCGATGACAAAAGTGTTGTCCGATAGGGGCACTTGGCAAACCCTTTCATAGTATTGAACACGTTGTTCTCAGTCATCCGTGGAGATCGATATAACGATTCTACTATTACATTGTAGCAGTTCACCTGAGCGTATTTGATCAACCGTTTTATTGTATTAGTTCTGTATGTTCTGTCGTGGAATCTGCCTGGTATTGAGGTCATAGGGGCCTGCCAAGCAAAGACTGTCTCGTTACCGACCCTCGATCAGTTCGCTTTCTCAACCTGAAATACTGCTAGACCCGATGCGCAGAAGTCAATGTCGTCATATCACTAGTTATCCTTCCACCCTTTCATTGATATATTAGATCTGATCCTTGAAAACTTTCAAGTAGTCTTTCAGCGAGACGACTGGCGTAATGCCTTCTGACAGCGAACCTTTCTCGGTGTATGGCTACGATACAAGTATGCTAGATTGTGTACGTACCCAAAGATCCGAATGTAGGAACGACCCCCAAGCCTCGGATTCATTATTCCGCAACCGCATGGATGTGCCAGACAGATGTAGACTTCTAGAGTTGCCAGCTGAGATTCGATCTGAGATCTTCAATTATGTGCTACCTGAAACAATGAACCATGGCTCCAAAGGCCTTTGCTGGATCAAAGGCACCACAGCCCTACTCGCAGTCTCAAAGCAAATTCACGACGAAGCTTCTTATCAGATGTACAGCACCGCAACTTTTCTGCTCAATACCGTCTGGGACTGCACTACATTCGAATGTCGATGTCTTCTCCCAAGCGGCTTAACGCCTATCAGGACTTACGCGTTTCCTGACAAGCTAAGCCCAAGATACACTCAATTCATTCAAGATTTCAAGATCAAAATCCATCTCTGTGATAGCTATTCTGGAATGATCAAGTTCAATCATGGTAATCTTAAAGGTCTGTTCAGAGGGCTTAGAGATCAGGTTGAGTCGTTCTGCGCTACACTGAGAAATCTTACCAATTTGAAGCGGATTCACATCAGTTTTCAAGATGGGAATCGCTATTCGCGCAAGGCTGATGAAACTATACTCGAACCTTTTCTCCACCTGAGTAATCCTCCTCGCTTCGAATTTTCCGGCGATGTGAGCGAGGAGACGAAGCGGGAATTCGACCGGTTGCAGACTCGAGAGGAATCTCACTCTCGAACCCCTCTATGAGTTTGTACGCATGATCCTTGGAGCGAGCATCAACGTAAGCCGACCGATGTGCAAGATCATCATCTAGCACGAACATTGGATCCATATACTCTTTCCCCCCTGGAATACTTCTACAGTCGTGCCGTGGTGCCAACAGCAGTCAAGACGAAGAGGGGCTTGGACCTCAGTCTTAATTTTCCATGAAATCTTTGGCACCAGTATCCCATCCCTGGCCATGGCACTAAAATCAGGGGTGAAGTCGTAGTAACGATGCGGTGCCAAGCTTTTGAGTGCCATTTGTAGCCAGGGATGGGATAGTGAGAGCTTCCCTACAAGTCGTCAAGGTAAGAGAATGTGCATTGGCTTCGCTACGCTGGAAAGTGCTGCACTCACTTGACAAACGCTTGGTCTTGTACAAGTCTTCAACGTTGGTGTGTGTATTTGGAGGGTTTCCTGTTGATCTCCTTGAGAATGCGTGGGTAATACCGCGAAAATTGTACACCGCGTGCAGAGATGTCTTTATATTGATACATTGAAAGGGACAAAACGGTTGGACTATGGTAAAGTCTTGCTGCAGCTTCCGTCGGAAACAAAAAAAACATATCTAGGCAACAGAGATGGGGTATCTTGATATACACTAACACCTTGCGTACGTCTTGGGAGTCGATTTCCTGTTCTACATCTAGCAGAGCATACTGCTAATTTACAATGATGATCTTGCTAAATAGGTACGAAAAGTGAATTGGACACGCACGCCATTTATCATTTATTCTTGAGCGACTCGCTGGTAATGGAAGGGCGAAAGGAAAAAGTCCAAATATCGGAACTGTTATTCACCACGCGTACCCACCTCCACCGCGAGCATCATCATCCCCATTCCAATCCTCGTCTCCACTGATCTCATCATCAAGGAAGTAGCTCTCGTCCAAGTGCTCTTCTGTTGGCCTCAGGTTATCGATCGCAATACGGACAACATCGCACATGCCCTGAATGTAAAGATCTTCGTCACCATCTTCTGGGAAAACTTGCGATTCTTCGGGCGTGTCAGCATCCTCAAGCGCAGAGTCCTCCTCACTTGATGAATCTTTGCTGTTCCTTCGTTTCCGCTTGACACGCTTTCGAGGCTGACAAGGAACAGAGTTCTCTTGCCTTTGGTCGTCAGGCCGGTTTTTCAGGCGGACACTTCGACGCTTGGATGCCAAAGGGACATCACTGTCACCGGAGTTGTCGTTGCTACATGGCAGTTCTATCCGAACATGGCTGAATCCGTTGTTTTTTGGACCTCTGTCGCCGACATCTTGTTTCATCTTGCGACCGTGGCTTGCTATGGTGCCTGACATCTTGAAGCTGTGCCTGTTAGTCTTGAATATGGACAAGGATCTCAAACGTGGGTCAGGCGGAGCAGAAATCCGCTTGAAAACCCTCTCAATCCGACTGACCCACTTGTTGCGGAAGCCGATACGATCTCGCCAGTTACTCTCCCCTATGCTAGCTTTAATGTCGATATGGCGGAGATCAGGTAGGGTTTGAGCCGATTCCACGAGCGAGGAGAAGAACGTATGGGCCGCGGATGTGTCCCATTTGCGAAGATGGAAGAGCTCAATACGCTGCAATGTCGCTGGCCAACTAGGCACGATTGTCTCTTCGAGTAAGCGTTCGAATTTCGGCTCCGAATCATTGAAGGTAACGTGCGTGTTGAAGAATCGCAGGTCCATCTTTAACATTTGTAATCTGGGACAACGTAAAGCCAAGTCTTGTAGGAATGTCAAGTCAAGCGCATCATTATGATTTAGCACCAGTTCTCTCAATTGACTACCGTGAGATTTCAAAAGGGGAATGAGAGACAATGAATCTAGTGACGTGCAATTTGAGAACTCGAGAACCTCGAGGTTCCCCGGAAGCTGTTTGAGATCTTCCACGTTTTCGATTGTCACATCCTTAAACCTGGCTGACCTAAGACGGTGCAACATGCTTGTAGAACGGGCAATGGTCTCCACCTGGTATCGACGGTCAAAGTGGAAAAATGTCAAATCTGTCATATGCTCAAATTCCTTCCGTTGGTGGTATTTTACGACTTCAATGAGTGGGGTAAGAGAGCGTCGCATCAGAAGCCCGTTCCAGGTCCATTCTGAAAGGTGGATGTCGTTTGCATGTAGAGCTGCAAACAGGCCCGATTGATAGGGTGCGCGTTTGCCTTGTGTTTTAGTGGAAAGGTTTAGATTCTTATGATTTATGGCGACATCTGAGAGGGAATAGATATTGATACCCCGAATCTGTGGCCCCGATGAAAGGAAGTCCCCTAATTCGATGGGTTCCTGCCCTTCGTATTTGCGGCACAACACCCCATCAGCCTCCACATCCAGATACTTGATCTTCGATTGATAGTTCAAGAATGAGCTCTCAGTTTGGTTGGAAAGGCTTGCGAGGAGCTTGTGAGCACGCGATGGTGGGTACAACGAAGGAGCGTAATAGAGTGCAGACAATGCCGGTTCGGCGAAGCCCTTGCATAAGAGTGCTACTTTGAGCAGCCAACCAGGGATGGTTGAGGATGAAGGTAAGGAGTATTCTGCCACTAGTGGATATGTGGCGTACTTGAATATCTGCAAGAGGATTTCGTATGGTAATGTGTGCCATGGGGCAGCTCTACCACCGTGATGCAGAAGATCAGATTTTTGACCACTCGTGTTGTCCTTCAAAATGCTGTGATCGTCCTTATCTGCTGACCGCTTCAATCCTGAAGCTTCCCGATGTTGTCTTGAGGGAGCTGCTTCTCGAGACCGTCTTTCATGACCGATTTGTAGCCGCTTTGCACTTGCTCTCTTAGATTTCTTTCGGCGGCGCGGAACAATTGTTTGGTTCAGGCGGTGCGTAGAATCCGAGGTTTCAGGCGTAGATAACGTATCATTATCCGTAGTCCGGTGCCGTTTACTCGACGACCTTAGGCGATAACTCGAAGGACTGGGTTCAGAGGTCTCGTCGTCGTCGTCGAAATCAGAAGATGGCTCGCGATAGGAGATCTTACGTTTGCGGGCTCTCAGAGGTAGGTTCATGGCTGGCGCAGGGCGGTCTCTGCCTGTCATTGTCTCATGCTTGCTTAGATCTTCTGAATGACGAACACTTAGTATTTTGGATGCACGACATCGCGATAAGATAAAGCAACCCAGCCGCTAGTGTAGCTTCCTTCTCCAGTCTAGCGCGGTAGGGCTTTACTGATGGCCAGAAAGGATTGATCGTGTCCCTTTGCTGACGTCTGTTTCTTCGATATAGTAACGGCGATTGACACAATACATTTACCTGATATATGGGTCAGCCGGTCTTCTGTTCAATATGTATTTATTCGTCAAATCACAACCAATATCCACCGATTTGCAGAGTGACTAGCGGTAGCAGCCTGCAGGAGCGACCACGTTACAATGCTTCTGTGCCATTGATCCTCGACAGTGAAGTGGTAAATACATCCGTATTTCACGATACACATGGATGAACAACGGCATTACGAACTTTTAGACAGAACGAAGAGGCTTTGACATAGAAGTACGTTACGCACCACGAAAGGAACCAAGGAGAGGAGCGAGAGCCGATGGGAGGCTAGAAATCCTCTAGATCTTTACGAACACCGCATTTTATGGGCTAAAGAGGTAGGCTTCCTGTAGCGATTAGCCCTGGAGCAGCGAGATCAGGGCTTCTTTCGCTCTTCGCGTTACCCAGGTCTTGGTCAATGATTGATTCATTGCGTCAAGCCTATTAGGCGAAGCAAGCGGTCGCGAAGGAGAAATCACGTTCCTTGATTAGTCACTGTGAGTATGATGCAAAGGCAGAATAGTAGGCTTTGAGCATTTTTCTTCAAGACATATCTGACTGGAGCTGCAAGTGAAGCCCTCTCTATCTCATATTGCCTCCATGCTCATGCAACGCAAACAGCTGCTCATCAAATGCCTCCTCCAATAATCGCCCTTTGCTTGACTTCGTGACTACCCAACGCCACGTAATGCTGATTTCCTCCACTATCTATGGTAAGTGGGTGATGATTTCGACGTCTTCGGGCCGCATGCGATGGGTCGCCAACACCATGTGAACCTTTTCGTGGATAGTGAGTGTCTGGCCGATCGCAAGAAGAAGCTCTTTTGGCATGGCTGCAAGGCTTGCAGACTGCGGGGCGCCTGCTTCCTCCTGGAGCAGCATTGTCTTCAACATTGTCGAAGGGTAAGCGGGAATTACGCCTCGCATGCGCAACAAATGATATGTTGCGATAAGAAAAGCCGGGAAGTTTACCAGGTCCACGCGCTCACAAATGTTGACGACGAGCTCTGCCGGTAGGCGGTAGATTGGTGTTTTTTGCAAGGCTTCGTACTTTTGGACGCGGTCGGTGGTACATTTTGCGCAGGAGCAGGCCTTGGTACCGTCACCAGCACAAGCATTATCGGAGTTGCCAGGGACATTGTCATTGGTGAGAGACATGGTATCAGGAAGTTTTCTTCTGCTGAATTTCCGCGTTTGTTGCTTGGACGTTCAAACTAGAGGCTTGATCAAGGAAGGTCCAGATAGCTTTGGAAAGGTACCAGGCAATGAAAGCGACGACAGTGAGGTGTATACCCGTTGGGACCAGAGACTTTGGTAGAATATTCAAAAGGTAAGGGTCCAGGACTGTGAGCTGCGTTAGCAGAATCAATTAGGGTCCATAAGGAATCTACCACATACTGATATCGACGTCTACCAAAGGCACTTTTTGCATAAGAGTCTCGTTGGTGGTGAAATAAGCTGCTGCAGCGTTGATTTTGAGGAAGAGAATCGAGGACTTGGTGGAATGTTTATAAGGAAAGGTGGATGGCTGAGTTCGTGAAGACAATTTATGTCTTTCGGTGTAGAAGGCAAGTGATGAAATTAACTTAGGGGACTCAAAGACTTCATGCAGCTGATAAGTGATGATTGTGAAATCTGTTGGTTGCTATGTGATCAATGTTTTATGAGTCAATATTCCAAAGTATTCACTCAGGAATGACACATAAGTCCTCAGTTCTTACCGTTGCTAACCAGCAGACTCGAAGCTCATATCTCTGAGAGGGTTTCAAAGAGTCAAGGAAGAACCATGATGTTGGCCCTTCAGGTTCCGTTGGTGTTGGGAAAGCAGCTCTCAACTGACGACGAAGAGCTGTTGCACTGGGAGTTAAGACTTCCAATTGTAGTTGGTCTAGGTTTAGTTGATTTGAGGGGATTCCAAGGGCCTCAGGAGCGAGGAAAATGGTTTTCTCTACATTAGCCACAGTAATCGCAGTCCAGATTAAGACCACCTGGGCTGGAATCGCTAGCCACATCATTGATTCATGATATCTGTAACAGTGAGATGTAACATTTTACATTAATCAAAACCTGATGTTCACAAGTTCCTTGAAAATTGACTTCATATCACTAAGCCATGGTCGACGTTGAGACTTGGAACTTTCCTTATTCGAGAGATTATTGGCCAAAGCTAAGCGCGGGCTTGGCACCGTTTACATTCGTAGCGCGACGACTTGCAGGGGAGATAAACAACGGACTTCGCACAATCCCTTGATTTATCTCTGGGCAAGTCTTGACCGTCAAACTTCTTGCAATCAGGTTCTTTTCCTCCTAGAAAAATACATCGAGCATATATAACATCAGCTCGTCATCAAAGTACACCATGAGAGAAGTCATAAGCTTGAATGGTAGGTCGCCAAACGCGCCCGAAAACTACTTTTCGAAACTCTACTGGTTGTAAACATACGGGCAAGCTGACTCGTGTCCACTTATAGTCGGCCAGGCTGGCTGCCAAATTGCTAATTCGTGCTGGGAGGTAAGTGATCAATGCAGATTCGATCTACATTGGTCGATTTGAGCAACGGGCCTGGAATAAATCGAGCTGACGACCAACATCAGCTCTATTGCTTAGAACACGGCATTCAGGTATGGTTCCATACTCATACAGAGGTCTGCCACGCAAGCAGATACTAATGTGCACGTATTCATAGCCTGATGGATACCTGACACCAGAGCGAAAACAAGCAGATCAAGATCAGGGTTTTAGCACCTTCTTTTCAGAAACTGGTGCGTTAGATCACCCCTCAGAGCGAGTACTGTCACAGCTAATGGATGCTTGGTAGGCCAAGGCAAATATGTTCCACGAACCATATACTGCGATCTCGAACCCAATGTGGTGGACGAGGTCCGCACTGGGCCTTACCGCCATCTTTTCCATCCTGAGCACATGATTACTGGCAAGGAGGATGCATCAAACAACTACGCTCGTGGCCACTACACTGTGGGTAAAGAGCTGATTGATCAAGTTCTCGACAAAGTTCGTCGTGTCGCAGACAATTGCTCCGGTCTACAAGGTTTCCTCGTGTTTCACTCCTTTGGTGGAGGCACTGGATCTGGGTTTGGTGCGCTCCTTATGGAGCGCCTCTCTGTTGATTACGGCAAGAAGTGCAAGCTCGAATTCTGTGTTTACCCTGCCCCTCAAGTTGCCACCTCGGTTGTTGAGCCCTACAATTCGATCCTCACGACCCACACTACCCTGGAGCATTCAGATTGTAGCTTCATGGTCGATAATGAAGCTATATACGATATCTGCCGAAGAAACCTTGGCATCGAGCGCCCTAATTACGAGAACCTGAACCGCTTGATTGCTCAAGGTGAGTTTCAATTGCAAACCCTTGCCTACCCTGCAAATAAATAACACGCTCGAACAGTCGTTTCTTCAATCACCGCATCACTCCGCTTCGATGGCTCCCTCAACGTCGATCTTAATGAATTCCAAACCAACCTCGTTCCTTATCCTCGCATCCATTTCCCCTTGGTTGCCTACTCTCCAGTAGTGTCTACTGCGCAGGCATCTTACGAGGCCAGCTCAGTGCAAGAGATTTCTATGTCTTGTTTCGAGCCTAACCACCAGATGGTTAAATGTGACCCACGCAACGGGAAATACATGGCCACATGCTTACTTTATCGAGGGGATGTCGTTCCCAATGATGTTCATGCTGCTGTGGCTACTCTTAAAACCAAGCGGACCATCCAATTCGTGGATTGGTGCCCGACTGGATTTAAGATCGGTATATGCTACCAGCCACCGCAGATGGTTCCCAACGGTGACTTGGCCAAAGTCAATCGCGCTGTGTAAGCCTTGTCAATATGTCTGCATAGAGAGTGAAGCTAACCGAGCAATAGCTGCATGCTTTCCAATACGACTGCGATCGCTGAGGCATGGTCGGCCCTCTCACACAAGTTCGATCTTATGTACTCGAAGCGGGCTTTCGTACATTGGTATGTGGGCGAAGGTATGGAGGAAGGAGAGTTCAGTGAAGCACGTGAAGATCTTGCTGCATTGGAGAGAGACTACGAAGAGGTCGCCACCGATTCGGTTGAGGGTGAGGAAGGTGGAGAAGGCGAATACTAGAATCGTGGTCGGTACCCGGTGTAAGGCCTCCACAGGAAGCATCCGAGTGGTGTTTGCAATCTCTTTCACGTTCCTTTCTAGATTGTTCAGAATGATATTGGTTTGTCCTCAAGGTATTGTCCAGCGAAGTCTTAAGTCTTCCCAACATGCGAATGTCGGAAGCTACGCATGGACGACTTAATGAAGGAGCTTTGTATTTAGAGATAGCACTGCAACAAAAGATCTCACAGAGTCTTGTTCTGTTCTACGATGTGATAAAACCCCTTATTGCCCTGTACCATCGGGTGACAAAAAAAGTGAATAGAGGGGCCCGCCTTGGCATACGATCACCGCAGTATTTGCTCCTTCTTCTATAGATAATATCCCACGAACACTTTGTTCGAATCTAAAGATTTTAAAGACTTAGAATTTAAAATACTGTCTAACCTAATTGCGCAACTTCTTGTAGGAATTTTAGTGGTTATTAGGGTTAAATCGAGGTGTCGCGTTCGCCTCTATTCACTTATTTTGTCAACCCCCAAGCCTGTATGTATTTGTAGATCAGACGGCCTCACTTCGGTTCGGACGGGAGCCATGCCATATCTCGAAAAGGCATGGCGTCTTGGCAAGGAACATGGATCTTGGTAAACATGCAGAGCTGCAGTGAGCTTCATCCTACACTCTTCATCGAAGCCAGCAACCTCGCGGGGACCCTCCAGTGCGTGCAGAGGCTATATCCTTCTCTGGAAGCTCTCAACATTCCTGTGGGTCGTAGTTGGGAATTCTGGGTGTAAGAGGACCGTCATCATGGCGGAAACAGAACGAAGTTCAGAGCAACGTCAGCGCAGCTCTCCACATCATCATAGCAATGGCCGGACCTCCGCTAACTTTCTAAATGCAGAGCATCCCAACCTACAATTAAGCCCTGAAGAGCGCCGGTACTTTGGCCAGCTATTCTCCGCTGCAGACACGGATAAGATTGGCGTCGTTACTGGGGAAGTAGCTGTCAAATTCTTCGAAAAGACGAAGCTGCCGCCTTCGACTTTGGGCGAGGTATGAAACATCGTGAAATATCTATCCCGTATGGAGGCGCCTCTTCTGATCAGTCCCTCTTGTTAGATATGGCAAATTGCGGATACCGAAAATCGAGGGTTGCTAACACCGGCTGGTTTTGGCTTGGTCCTCCGATTGATAGGATATGCTCAATCCGGGAGGCAGATCTCTCCAGAGCTCGCGTTGAAGCGTATGACCATCTAACGTCTGGTGCAGGAGATTGACTGACTTCTCGTACAGCGGGCGGCCCTCTTCCCAGATTCGACGGTATCCCTTTTCCATCTGTACCCCAGGGGAACACAGGTCCAGCACCGTTACAAGCCCAGAATAGTGGACCAATCAGAGTTCCACCATTGTCTCAAGAGAAGGTCGCACAATATTCATCGATATTCGAGGAATCTGGAGCACAGGGGGGAATCTTGTCTGGTGTGCATCTAACAGCCGTCTTACAGCTTCTCCTGCTTACATAGTCTCCCAGGGGATACCGCGAAGCAGATCTTCGAGCGCGCTCAGCTGCCCAATGAAGTTCTGGGCCGGATATGGAACCTTTCGGATACCGAACAAAAGGGTGCCCTGGGTCTGACCGAATTCATAATTGCGATGCATTTGCTTGCCTCATACAAAAGTGGATCCATGAGAGCGCTGCCTCAAATATTACCGGCTGGGTTGTATGAGGCAGCATCGCGACGGGCGATCCCTCGTCAAGGTACAGGATCTAGGCAGGTCTCAGATAGCATTGGGCATCCCTCAGCAATTCCCAGGCAATTCAGTGGAGCAAGCCACCAGCGACCATTGAGTCCTGCCGCGCGAGCTCCCTTTTCCCAGGCGCAACGGCCAGAGACTCCGACTGGTGATCAATGGGCCATTACCCAGCAGGACAAGGCTGCGTTTGACCAAATATTCAGCACGGTTGATACTGCGAACCGTGGGTTTATTACAGGTGACCAGGCTGTCGGCTTCTTTAGTAATTCTAGATTACCCGAAGAAGCGCTGGCCCAGATCTGGGATCTGGCAGATATCAACTCCGAGGGGCAATTGAACAAGGATGAGTTTGCCGTTGCGATGTATCTCATACGACAACAACGGTCAAAAACAACTGGGCGCGACGTACTTCCACAATCGCTCCCGCCTAACCTCATTCCACCAAGCATGCGCCGACAACCTCCACAACCTGCACAACCTACCGCTCCAACATTCGATAATGCGGCCAATATAACCGCGCCAAAATCTGCTGCCGAGGATCTATTTGGGCTCGATGCGTTCACCTCACCCACTCCTCGAGCTCCGGAGTCTGTGAGTGACTCGTCCTTATATACTGCCAGTCCACCAAGGACAACAGATTCACCTCAGATTACGCAACAAGCCCAACAATCATCCGTCTTTAAGCCGTTTATTCCTTCCTCGTCTTTTGGACAGAAAATCATGACTCCTCAAGGGACAGGAACATCAAGTGGCACAAGTCCAATGCAGAGCCGAGCACCTCCACCTCCACAACAGCGACAGCCATCAATGATGGATGATCTCCTAGGAGACAACGACCCTGAAGTCAGCAAGAAGCTCACTCAGGAGACTTCAGAGCTTGCCAATTTGTCCAATCAAGTCAGTACCTTGACTGGACAGATGCAAGAAGTCAAGAGTAAAAGCGCACCAACTCAACAAGACCTATCGCAAACGCAAAACGCAAAACGAGACTTTGAGATTCGACTTGCGAGTCTTAGATCAGCTTATGAACAGGAGGTTAGGGTCCAGAATGAATTAGAAGCGCAGCTCGCAACAGCAAAGAATGATTCCCGAAAACTCCAATCTGAAATAGCTATGATCGAGGGCGCTCGACAAGATCTCCACAACAAGCATCAACAAACAGGAGCTGCCCTAGAAGTCGAACAAAAGGAAATTGCCAGTCTCAAGGAACGTATACGGCAGGAGAATCTATTGATGAACGAGCTGAAGCCTGAGCTTGAAAAGTTGAATTCCGATCTGAGGCAACAAAAAGGATTGGCAGCCATTCATAGGAAGCAAGTCACAACAGCTGAAGCTGAGCGAAGTAGGCTCCAGACGGAATTTGATGAGCTTTCCAAAGAACATAGCGCTACAACGAAGGAAATAGAAGAGACCAAAAAGGTTGTCGAAGAGACTAATCAAGCTTTGGAAAAGGACAAGAAGGCATTGGAGGATTTGTCAAATACTCGAACTCCAGTCAATGTCGCGAGCCCGGCTGCTTCTACGACAAGCATGAACCCATTTTTACGACGGCAGTCGGCAGACCCGGGCTCTAAGGGAGTCACGTCGCCGTTTGCACCATCAAATGCAGCTTCGCCTAACCAAAATGCCTTTGATAGCTTCTTCGGTCCCTCTCTCATCAGCCAATCTTCTGGGCCTCCTCCGACTTCTTTCCAAAACGACTCACTCAACAACGCCCGAGAGCTCTCTCGTCCAAACGTGACTTCTGGCCAGTCTGAGAGATCTTCGGATGGGCCCGATGTCCCCACACCTTCAGGGTCTCCCCTCCCTTCAACATATGATACCACCCCGCAAATCGCGGGCGAACCTCCAGCACCCCCACAGTCCCGACAAATTACCTCGAGCTTCTTGCCATTTGGAAAGACGCTGGAGAGATCCGGCTCCGAAGCCTCATCTATTCGAGCAAACCCACCTGCAAGTCGGATGGGAGAGCCCACCGGTACTGATACTCCGACTGACCGAAATATTTCCCAGCCTCAAATGGAAGACTCAACGGCATCTCTTCCTCCGACTCGGTCTTCAAGTCTGAAGCCAGAAAACGTCGAGGGACACGGTGTATTGTCAGCGAACGAGCGAGAGTCGCTGACAGGAAACGGGAACATGCCTGCATCTGAAGAGACTCAGCGTGATTCTCTATTCGGTCAGCCGAGTACGGCTCGAGATATGCCTGGAGGTTTCCCTGGTGATGCTACACCACCTTTGACGCCAGAGAGTAAGAAATTCAGCTCGTCGGAAGAAACTCATAATCCGTCTGGTCTGCGGACAGAATTGCCGATTCTCGAGGGAAAGGAACGTAGCCCTTTATCAGCAAAGGAAGATTTTGATGCTGCTTTCAAGGATTTTGGGGAGAGTAGCAGTGCTCCAATACTGAACAATGGAGAAAGCGCGACCCGAGCATTTGATGGGGTTGGTGCACCCAAAGCAGCGGGCGAATTCCCTCCTATCCAAGAATTTGGCGGAGACGATGAGAGCGACAGCAGCAGCGACCGAGGCTTTGAAGATGACTTCACGGCAGTCTCTCCGCCTCGAACCCAGCAAACTGCAGAAAAAACCCAGACATCCCAACCTATCGCTCCGACGTTTGGCGACGAAGCAGGTAGCAGTCTAGCTCCTACACGACCGCCTTTGACGTCTATTGAGTCAAATAACTCCCAATTACCTACACCTGGCGCACAAATGTCTCCACCTACTTATGACCAGACTGTAGCCTCACCCGAATCAAGTCTGCAGCCGGGTCAGCGGAAACCATCCAATCAATTTCCTCCTGAGTACAAAGGATTATTACCTTCGCGAGACGATCCTACATCACCACCACCCCTATCCAGCCAAGACACTGAGCCTAACATGACCACCACCAACACGGAAAAAAGCTCCAACCTCTTTGGCGAGATGGATCCTGATCTATCGCGCCAGTCCAGTGTGACACGTGCAGGAGGACCAGGGCCTTCAATGCCCGAACCTCGTGCCCCAATGCCTCCCGGCGCATCGGCCGCCCCTTTCGCCTACCAACGTGAACCATCGTCAGGGTCGCAGCCTCAGCCGCCGGTACCAGCAAAGACGGCCTTTGACGATTTCGACAGTGAATTTAACGATCTATCTGACGCAAAAGAAGCGGATGAGAAAGGCGATGAAGACTTTTCTGCATCGCACAGAAGCGGCTTCGAGGAGTTCAACCCTACGTTCGAGTCTCCGTCATCCTCAAGGCACGCCAACTTCCAACCTCAGACAAATTTCAACGATTTTAGCGATTTCGAGTCGAGGATTAGCCCTGTGCAGCCGTCGATTTCGCAGCAGCAGCCGTCTGCTCAGCCTAACACTTCTCATGATTGGGATGCCATCTTTGCGGGCTTGGATACACCGCAGAATAATGGGGTGCAGCCGGAACCTTCTTCTCAGCCAACTCGTCAAAATGGACCGCCTCAGCTGCCGGGGACGAAACCTCCGCTTAATCGAGGAGTTAGCACAACTACGGAGCATGATGATCCTCTCGTTAAGGATCTGACGAATATGGGGTTTAAACGTGATGATTGCGTTAGGGCGTTGGAGAAGTATGATTATGATCAGGATAAGGTGAGTGGAGACTGATTTCTGTGTTTCTTTGGTGCGATGTAATACTGACTGTACTAGGCTCTTGAGGAACTTTCTTCCAAATCTTGAGGTGGATTCGAGGATATATCATGGTGGTCATTCACTTATAAGTTTTGTTCACGGTTGTTGTATATACGCATCACCCAGCTGTATGAAGCGAGGGTTTATGAACGGGGTAAGCCCATCGTAATATATCCTGTCGTTCTTTAATCTGCGTGCATGGTGGCGGGGAAGGCATCCCAGTCGACGATATTCATGAGCATTTGGTGGAAGGAGAGATTCATATAGATTAGTAATTTGCAATACGCATTCCAGGTGTATCAAGGACGCTCTCATGGTACAAGTTCATTGAGGAAAGAAAAGGTTACATTTCTCTTTGATCCTGCGTCAATCACGGAGTAGGAACTACTCTCAACAGCTGCTTAACCTGTCTTCCAAAAAGCCACCCATTGCTGAGGATTTGTTTCATTGTCGTTGGCCATAAGTGTGACTCTTTCCAGTCAATCCACATCTGCCACACTTGCATTCCGATGACAGAGGTTTAATCCCCGCCTCCACCATCCCCACCACCATCACCGAAATCTCCTCCTCCATCTCCACCTCCATAGTCCCCATCGTCCCCTCCTCCATAGTCTCCTCCCCCATCATCCCCACCCATACTCTCCGCTAACAAAGCCCCGCCCAGCAACCCTCCACCAACACCCAACGCCGCAGCCCCACCTGCACCCATCCCACCATGTCGTTTCGGCGGCGCGCCGTACCCGCCTCCTCCATATCCTTGCTGCGGATACCCGCCATACCCCTGTTGATGCCCATATCCCCCATACCCACCCTGCTGCGGATATCCTCCTCCTCCATGCGAAGACGACCCCCCAGCCTTACCACTGAGTTTCGACAACAGCCCGCCTAGACCTTTACTCTTCTGCTCTCTGGGGGGGAGTTCTTGCCCATACCCCCCACCGCTGCCAGGAGCGCCGGGGTAGTTTCCCTGAAATCCTGGCGGCTGTTGTTGCTGCTGTCCTCCTCCGCCCCCTTGGTAATAACTATCCGAAGCCCCCCGCGAGGAGGCCTGGCGTGCGCGCTCATCTTCTTCAGCCTGCAAGCGGGCGGCGAGGGCGGCGTCGCTGGAGATGTTGTCTTGAGAGTGGGGGGAGGAGTAGGGGTTGTTGGTGCTGAGGTTTTTCTCCGGGTAAGAGAGGTTTTGTTGGGAGGGGTTTGCGTATGTTGGTGGGGGGCCGGAGGGGGCGGAGCCGGGGGAGGAGGCGGGGTAGGCGGGGTGGGTGGGGAGATCCCATTGGGAGACTTTTGTGTGGAGGTTTACGTAGAACCTGGGTTGGGATTTTTTGGTTAGTGGGTTGTGGGTGATTTTGGAGGGGAGTAGGGAATTAAGAGGGATGGGGAGGTACCATTCGTGGTATTGGTCGTTCCATTGGGCTTTCCAGCCTTCCGGGACTCGCGGTGGGGGCGGTCCAGAGGGAGGTGCGTAGTCGGCCATATTGTAGATTTGGCTGTGGTTGTGCCTGGAGATTAGAAATTGGACAGGTGGAAGGGGTAATTATGCATGTGGGGAAGAAGGGGATGACGTACGCGGGATAAGCTTTTACTGTGGCTTAGACATGAGTGGATCCAATGTGGCTGAGGTGTGCTGACGGAATCTATCCGTGTCATTTCCAACCTCGTGTCTTTCCGTTCAAGCACATGAGTAAAGAATATGAATCTTTACTGATCCTGTTACTATCATCTTGAAAAATCAGTATACATTGTCCTCACTCTCTGACTTTTGACTTTAAGCAGTGTTAAAAGGTTCACATGTAGAGTCATGCCACTGGTATTAAACGCAAGGATGCAGAAATGTCCATTTCCCTCAGGGGATCTTCCCCTTGAGCAACATGGGAGGTTCACTGGATTTTCTCTCCTTTTTGCAATTCTGGCCATACGCCGCTCTGAGCCTGCTATATTGTATATCAATCATAGCTGTACCCGTGCTTGGAAAAGAATTATGAACTTCTCTTCCAAAAGACTGGCTGCCTAAATATATATTGTTCTTCATTGCTCGATTACATTTCTCGAACTGATTTCAGATCTTTTGCCCTTATCTACTTTACAAGGGAAGAGTATAAATTTTCAGAAGCAGGTTTCCAATAGCTATCTGGAAGAAATGAAAGATAGTATCGTAGGTGATTATCTTAACATCCGTTGCTTTTCCTTGTCTACTTTTGTTCATTATATAACGACAGTTCCGGACGATGCTAGCTGTAAGAAGCGACAGCTCACTTCTGAACAAATATTGAACAAATTATAAGCGTGTCGAATGTTGTTTGTCAATATAATGTTGGCATTGCGTTTTCAGATATCGCAGTCCATCTGCACAAAACCCTTTGACCACAGAAGTCCTACCTCCAGATTTTCCACACTGATAGAGCCTGGATCAATCTTCTTTCAAGTCCCTCCCAGACTAGTAAATCAAGCTGATCTCACCCAAACTAAAATTTCACCATATCCGGACGCGGAATGGCAGATACGGAACAGGTACCAGCAAAATCCCCATTCACAGAACTTCCCACAGAACTGCGCCTGAAAATCATCCGCCCATTGCTCATCGTCAGAGGAGTCATTAATCCTTACCCAGCAACGTTCCAAAATCGTCACATAGTCGAACACGGTCAAACCCCGCCTGTGGTCAGGCTACTCGGTGTATGCCGCAAGATTCACAACGAAGCATCGGAGATACTGTATGGCGAAAACACATTCAGACTCAATCTGCAATCTTCAGCTCTATTGGTGACAGACGACTTCATTGATGATGCTGAAATGACACGTCCTCACTTGAAGCCTGAAATGGAAGCAAAAATCTGGAAGACGAAGGAGAAAGAATTGAGACATATCGTTACAGGCTTCGATATGCAAGACGTCACTTCCGAGCATTTAGTCCGTATCACAAGTCGCTGCGAGCGTTATTTCAGAGAATACATGGAGCCTACAGATCAGTCTCAACGAATCCATTTCACCCCTGATAGCAAGCTGAATGATGATGTCCATGAGATCCGGGAAGCAGTGCAACTATGGGTCTGGCGGCTCAAACTCAATATGGTACGGGGCTTCCATTTAGAGACCCTTAATTACGAAATCAAGCATTGCTATCATCCGAGTGGGTTTCCGAGGCGACCAATTTTGTTGCCTCTAATCGAGGAGATGGCTACTGCGGCAATGAGACTCCCGTCGATGCTTGATATGATTTCCGGTTATGATGCTTCTGACGATTCAAGCTCTGGGGAGGACTTCCGTCTCCCGCAAGAATATCCTACAGTGACTGTAAGTGGATGTAAGAGCAAAACGGAGATGAGGATGTTTCGCGCGCGGGAATACAATGTTGTACAGAATTAGCGAAGACCAGATTGGATGTACGAGTCTGCATTATTAACAGATGCAAACATCGATAGCTCCATTGCAAAGCCATCAAGATTAAACAGCGGTGATGACATGGAAGATAGTATCATGTGACTCTCTATCGCTATGGCTACTGCCACAATGAGGAACACTACTTACCTGAAGTCATTAGCAATGTTACATCCAAGCTACATTGCCTTCAATTACCAACATAAGACAGGGTTTCGCCTAAGCATGCACGACAATCACGACTGAATTGCACCCAACGATTCCATCGATACAGCAATTTCATTTCCATTGATCCTGCCAGCCCTTGCTTCTTATTGACACAAAGACCTGCTTACACGTTCTAGTAATTCCCTTCTACATATCAAGCAGCATATTTAGCAGAGGAGACGCTGCGACGTGATCACCAGCTATTCAAGAACTCCAAGCTAGGTTAGGGGCAACTTCTGGGGTTTGACCCTGGCTCCCTCTCGGCTTTCATTGTGTTCCTTCGGTTGTCTCGAGCTCTGCATCACCCGTGGAAAACATGCCACCCCGACTATACAGTCTCAAGAGGTCGCACAGGCTTTGCTCTTTCCTAAATTTTGCTGCTCTTATAGATCTGTATGTTTTCTTTGTCCACTCACATTACGATACCAAGGTTTGTTTAACAGGTAAAGAATATGTCTTCGCTTTCCTTACCACGTGAGAGGCATGCAACATTGAAGCGTATTTACAGCTAATTCCAGTAGGTATAATATAGTATTCTGTGGACTGTTGGCAATAAGTTAAGCTTGTTCTGTGCTTGGGTCTTCTTATAGGGACTTTGTGATGCGATGTGGCAATGCGGTAAGGTTATGTCGCGTTTGCTAGGTGTTCCCTGTTACAGTCATGGGCAGCAAATTTTCCTTGTTTTGTCTTTGGCTTAACCTGGTTCTATCATCCAGGTAGGCCAATGTCTCCATCCATGTACAGGTGTTCAATAACTAGGTAGATGAAAGTTGAAAGCTATATACCTCGTGACCACCATTTCTGATGATTCTGATGGCATATCATTCGTTTGCTAATTGTATAATTTGCTAGGAGCTATCCTTGCAAACACAGAAATGGTGTTGAAGAGACGAATAAGCTTGAAAGGGATCATGTCTCATCTGACTGGCTGAGTGAAGGCGTATATGAAATGTTGCAAACCAAACCTCACGTCTGCACCTATACAATCATTCTCACTTTTACCATCACTAACCTCTACGATCACCAAGTCCACCATTATAAAATGCTTGTCATCCATCAAGAGGAAGATTTGCTCAAGCAATGACTCCTTGACAGTCCGGTTTTCTGAATGTCTGGAAATCAACAGCCAAAGAAGTGGTGGTCTGGATCGCTATCGCGTTCGCCTTGACCGCGCCCTGTCGAAGTTGGAGAAGAAGTTCCAACCAGAGGAGTCGACTGTCGATGTAAGCTAGACCGCTCATCCACCAGAACCTATGCATACTGACAATCATTCCTTCCACAGGTGTTCATTCAGCAAAAGCTCCTGAAGCGAACCCTCACAACCAGCCTCCACAGCCCACGTTATCCAAAAACCCGCAAACCCAACTCCGCAGCAGCACCAACCTTCACAACCATCCCCTCAGAAATCCGCCTCATGATCTATGACTACTGCCTCCTAACCGCCAGCGACATAATCCTCTACCCGAGCAACAGCCGAACTCGAAGCCACAGCCACTCACGTCCCCGTGACGAAAATCCCGCCGTCGCGCAGTCCTCCGCGTTAACCGGAAGATCAACGTCGAAGTCCGCCCCGTCCCCTATGGCAGAAAATCACCTTCAATCTCTCCTCCCAAAACCTATCGCAGACTCCGAAAATAGTAATCGATTTGGCGCTGTGAGAACCTCCCCTTATTCCGTCATGCTACCACCGGCCATGATTTTTGCGACGTGACGGATTGTACTATCTTCGATAGTGGTTAGTTTTATGGTGTATTTTCTGCGCATTTATGTTATGTGGTTAGGATAGAGGGCTTTGAGAAAGGATATCTCGCGCGAAGAGGTACGAAGGAGATTTGCTGAGTTGCTGTAGATATATCAGCTTTTGGATTATTTAGCTCATGTGGTGGAAATTGGTGAGTATGGATGTTGAAAATGTTGTGCATCCGACTACGAAAGACGGGGGTTGGGATGCTGGGGGTTGGTGAGTATGATACCATCGGTTGTGTGGGCAATTCTCGTGCCTTGGACTGGGATTTGCGGAGGCTGATTTCGAGTATATAGACAGCCTAGGTATGATGATGTAGTCGTCTGTGCTGGCTGGTCAATGAATCATATAATGCCAATACAATAATTCCTTGTGAGAGATTATATAAACCGACGAAACGTGCGTTTCTAGCTGTACACTCGAGGTATCGACGTAGCTTATTTCGATATGTCGAAGTACGAATGTAAAACATCACAGCACTATTCTCAACCTCTTCTCCTCGCCTTTCCCTGTCCTCCACCCCCTTTCCCCCCACCACCTCCTTCCTCCTTCGCCCTCCCACTCGTCACAACCCCCGTTTCCGGGCTCTTCTCAGCCGTTTGTCCAGCCATCCAACCCGCCATATCAAAGCTTTGCAATGGATTGGCTCCGCTCGCGCCAGTGCCCAATACACCTTTCTTCTGCTGCTCTTCGAATTCTTTCCTGAACTCTGGATCCACTGTTTTGGGGAGGGGGCAGTGTATTAGCGTTCCACTTTTCCTTCCTTGGGGGAGGGGTGGGGGTTGGAGGGAGGGAGAGAGAAGGGACTTACTATTCTCCATCAGATACGGCATTCCGAACACGACTGCCAGACCCACGAGTCCCATTAGAATCATGGGGCTTTTGAGCATGCTTAGTGGAGAAACTATATTAAAAAAGGTAGATTAGCCCTCGATGCCGTCCAAAATGAACGTGTATGTCCACGATCATTCATTGAAATGTGGAGAAGGTAAGGGGAAAACACATACATCCCCCCCTCTCCTCATAATACTCCCTCCTCCCCTTCACCCGAACCTCCAGCACATTTCCCCCAGATTCATTCTGTAATATCCGCGCGCCCTTTGCGCCGGTTCGGCGGTTCCTTCTATACACCTCCACCCCATCTTTTACGCCTTCCGGCACGACAACGATCCCACCCTCGAAGTCCCAATCTCGGCAGTAGATATCAAGATTGTATTCTGCTGGGCCTGTGAGGTTCGAGAATCGAAAGGTGTTGGAGCGGGTTAGTGGCGTTATGAGCGTTTTGCCGTGGGTTGTGAGGTGTGCGCGAGTGGAGGCGGGGAGAAGGGGGTAGGAGGCTGGTATGGAGAGGGTGAGGGTGTGTGTGAGGACCACGAAGGGGAGGGAGAAGAGGCAGAGGATGGTGGGGAGTTGCATGGTTAAAGATGATGGTCTGGATAATGTGGTTGAGGTTTGGACTCGGCTTGAAATCGAGGGAATGATTAGTCAGCAGTGGATCAGGGGGCAGAGCAAGATCGTCCACGAGTATTTTCATTAAATTTCATGCAGTATCACAAATGTATTAGTCACGCAGGTCAAATTTTGGAAGATGAAGCAAAGCCCTAGTATTATGCTATAGGAATAGAAATGATGAAGGAAACTTTCTCGAAACCCTCCCAGAACAAGCAAATGAAAACCGAAAACCCGCAACCATCCCCTGGCTGCTGCCTGAAATCACAGTCGCTCTATAGAGCTACCCATCAATCGTTCGCGATTAATGACCGCCAGCAATGAAACCCTGGTGGCGCCAGACCATGAAGCACTTCGCGTCAACATTGTAGCAACCCTTGTGAAGGGGGTTGCTGTCTCGGATCTTCTGGGTGCACTTGTCGTCGCTGAAATATCTGATGGACTCGCCCAATTTGAGGTCGCGCATTAAGAGGAAAGACTTGAAGTGTCCGGAATACTTTGCGTTGTAACCAACTTTGTGGATGGTGGCGCTTGCCTGGCAATGTTGGCGCGCGTAAGTCCGGAGCTGGATGCTAGAGGGAGTGACTTTGCGTTTTGAGAGTTCTGCGATCTCGTCGTCGACGGCTTCGGGGAGGTCGTCGTAGTAGACTGTACCGTTGAAGGTGGTAGCATCGAAACTGACATCGGTGGAGTCGGTGGGTGCAGGGGCTGCAATGGCAAGGGGGAGGAGAACTGCTGCAGCGGCGATGGTGGTAAAGAACTTCATGTTTGTGGTGTTGGGGTACTAAAAGGCTAGTGAATGTGTATTCTTTTAATTCGTCGAGCAAAGATGCAATGCAGGAAAGAATGATGATCGAAAGATATGAGGGGACAGCACAGCTGTATATATGTAAAAATTTGGGATGCTTGCTTGGAAGAGGTTATCTGCAAAAAGTGGAAGTCGAAGGAGCACAATGGCGAAATAATACTAGGCGTGAATCCATTGTTTGTTGGCTGATGGAGTGGTCTCTCTCGATGCCTTTATTCGCCATTATCTTCGCTTTGATTCCCCGATTAGTGGCTTGCACATTTTCTTTGTCGGTGGTCCAATCAAAGTCTAGGCTATCGACAGGTTTTTGAAGAAGGTGTGGCAGTATGCAAAGACCACTCGAGGCTCCTGACTGGATTTACGCCCTCAAATTTTGCATTTCAGAGGTTGCTCTGATTCATTGGGCGAGGTTGGTATACTAGTCCCAGTTGCATCGTTTGATTCCTTTAGTAGGTGCTCGGGGAAGTTCCAGCTGGTAGTCTTGTCATTATGATTCACGAAATAAAGCCTTTTTCTACCATCCTCTGTCCATCTGCGCTCCCAGCCAGAGGGTAACCGCCTAAATGTGTCCTTGATGGTAGGATCAGGGCGGACCCAGGTTGTTGTCCGAGTATTATGATCTACATAATAAGGTTCCTGGTTTTCAGCAAATCTCTGCTCCCAACCATCTGGTAGAGGCTCCGTTTCGGTGTCTTTTGGAGTAACATCCGTGGTAATAATCTCTGGATAGGTCCAATGGGTCGTCCGCGTAGTGTGATTGACATAATAGATATTGCCTTCAGGAGTTTTTTTCAACTCCCAATCTGCAGGTAATGGCTTAGTTTTCGGAGGATCGGCACCAGCGGGTTTCCCATTAGGGGCCGTCTTTTCTGTCGTATCAATCAGGACGTAGTCATCAACAGTCGTTTCGATATGCCCAATAGGGGGATCATCCCAATCATCATTCATAGCGGCTATATTTGAGTCTTATGCAAGAATTGAAAGAAAAGCATGATACATGCAAACTCATGACTGCTTGAAATGAGGAAAGAGGCATTGGTACCAAGGCTGACAGGCACCAGCGGTAAATGTCTCAAATGCACTCATGTCATGAAAACTCGGACTTTACCCAAAAGGGCGCCGGTCAAGATCAAGGGTTGGCCCTTATCTTATCACAAGAAAACGTTATGCTTGCATCAAATATCGATCTTAATCGATTATCAACCTCGAAACTTGGTTTTGTCCAGATATGGCTGCGGTATATAAAACCTTGTCAGGGTCATCCAAGAAAGATGTGACAACCAATGGCGTTCCAGTCAGAAAGAACAAACAACGAGTCCTCATCCTCTCATCGCGCGGCATAACATATCGACACCGACATCTCATGAACGATCTATACGCCCTCTTACCCCATAGTCGCAAAGATGCAAAGCTAGACACCAAGACAAAGCTGTACCAGCTGAACGAATTGGCCGATCTGTATAATTGCAACAACGTGCTGTTCTTTGAGGCAAGGAAGGGCAAGGATTTGTACATCTGGATGAGTAAAGCACCGAATGGTCCGACAGTCAAGTGCCATTTGCAGAATCGTACGTCAAGCATCAACTCTCATTCCTTCCTTCACCCCCGAAATTCTCAAGCTTAGAACCCTCATAGTACACACCACATCCGAACTCCACTTCCCCGGCAACTGTCTCCGCGGCTCCCGACCCATCCTCTCCTTCGACGCCACATTCACCTCCTCCCCACACCTCACCCTCATCAAAGAACTCCTAACACACATCTTCAGCGTACCAAAAGGCGCTCGAAAAACAAAGCCCTTCGTCGACCACATCATGGGTTTCACCATTGCCGACGGAAAGATCTGGATCCGCTGTTTCGAGATCCGGGAAACTACGGTTTCGAAAGCGGAAGCACGGACACAATCTGTCGAAGACACTCCAACAACAACAATCGGTCAAGAACAAGAAAGAATCATGCAAGTAGCAGGAGCCGAGAAGGGAGGAGACACGACAAAAATCAGCCTCATAGAAATCGGCCCAAGATTCATACTCACCCCCATCGTCATCCTAGAATCTTCATTCGGTGGGCCGGTCATCTACGAGAACAAGGAATTCGTCTCGCCGAATCAGATTCGGTCAGAGTTGAGGTTAAGTAAGGCTGGACGGTATAATCAGAGGAGTGAGCAGAAGATAGAGCGAAAAGCGAAGAAGGGAGATTTGGGCTTGAGGACGGGGATGGAGAGGCCAATGGATGAGTTGGATGATAGGGTGGTTTTTGCGTAGGGTTTTTGTTTTAAATAGGTAAGAGAGGTGTGATGTTGTGATACCCCAATTGCAAGGAAAATTCTTTCGACGATCATGTCGTTTGAGATGTAAGAGATTCATTCCGATTTTTCGTTTCGGTGTAACGATTCCTCCAAGCCCCTATTTCGAATGCATACATGTCCCATCCCACTAACCTTGCACAATATACAAGAGACATCAGCTACCTCCAAGACTCCAATGCATGATTCCAGAAACAATCCCCCAGCACGAGTCTTCAAACCTAATCCTCCAAAACAATCCAGCTAAATTGCTCATCCACTTCCCTCCTCAAAAACGCATAGTACCCATGGGTCCCTCTCCTTCTCCTTCTGCTTCTCCCCCTCCGTTCCTCTTCATCCTCATTCTCATCCTCATGGCCTCCGCTACCACTCCTACTTCCACTTCCCCGTGCATTAGCGCCACTACTCCCCTCCCCATTCCCCTCATCTCCTTCACCTGCATCTCCTTCACCTCCAATCTCCCCCTCCCCCTCCTCAGCACCACCCGCATCCTCATCTCCATCCTCCACAACCCCACCCTCCTCAACCCCACTATCACCCTCATTATCATCTCCTCCTCTAACCCCCCCATACCCCGGCGGCCCCCCCTCAAGCTCATGATACGCAGGCGGGATCTCCAACCCCTCCTGCTCCAACCTCAATCTCTCCCTCTCCCTCAGTATCGGATGATCAAGATGACGGGGGTGTGCGCTATGCCACCACACTGTGTGATGCCTCGGGGCCTCGAAGCCCCGGCGGCGGCGGCGGAATTGGTAAGAGGATGAGGAGGAGCGGGGGGTGGATGTGAATAGGGTAGAGGGGGAGGAGGAGGGGGGAGGGACGCGGGTGGGACCGCGGCCGTTGAATGGAGAGGGAGGAGTTGCGTCTTCAGGAAAGAGAGAAGTGTCTGGGCGGGAGCTGGGGCCGGGAGCGCCGGGGGCTGATAGTACGTTTGGGGCTTTCCGTTTTGGTGACTTCGAGAAGAGGCTTCTTATCCAGGCTGTGAAGGATCTTCTGCTTCTCCTTCTTTCTGGTATGGGCGTTGAGGGCCGAGGCCAGGGGTGGGAGGGGGAGTTGGCGTGTGTGCGGGTCAGAGAGTAGGTTGTTGTTAGTGTTTCGGTTGTGGGTGACATCTTTTTCGCGGGTGATTGTGCTGGATGGAAGATAGAGAAATATATGGAAAATAATCGAGTTCTCCTTAAAGTTGTTGAAAAAGAGATAAACGGAAAGAAAGGGAGGCAGGAGGAAGAGCTGAAAGAGGGGAAGCTGGACATGTTATGGAGATGGGACATGTCGATATGGAACTTCTAGAATTAGAGCTAAGAGTATATGAGCTATTTAGAGCGAATGACAAGGGACTTGGACACTCTACCGCCGATAAAAGACCTGTAATCTGGAAGAGGGGGGGAATGTCACTCACGTGTTCCCGCGTTTTCTCCATTCATATCCTCTAACCCAAGGTTCGCATGTGTCGAATGCGGTGTTCACAAGGTGGAACGTGTTTTTGCAATTTAATAGACGCACGTGTTTTAGGGAACCGGGGATAGAATAATTGGTGTGAAACATTGTTGTACAAAGACTTTGAAATACAGAAAGGCAACCAGCAAAAGGCGGTTTCCATTCTTAGAGTGTAGGAAATTGCCTCTTCKAACCTGAGTTCAGTGGACAAATGAAAAATGAAGAATGCCCCCGCACTACATTGCAGTCTGCGCGACCTCATTCCGTGCATGCTTTGCATTGTAAAGCCTAAGGGTGAAATCTCAGTCTCGGAAGCTGCTCGTGACATAGAGCATCACGTCTATCCCATCCCTGGCCACAAATGGAACTCAAAAAGCTTGGCGAAGACCCTTTGCGCTTCTTGTTTAGGGAGATTCTAGGATAATTATATCGATAGATCGAGTTAGTGGTACCCATAAATATATATCTAATAAACTGGTTACATTATCGACAACGAACCTGTATGGTGGATAAAGAGCGAGACGAAGGCGAGATAGTAGTGGTGGCCCCTATTTTTAGTGCCATAGCAAGGGATGGGATACTGGTGCCAAAGATTTTATAGAAATTAAGACTGAGGTCCAAACCCTCTTCGTCTTGACTGCTGTTGGCACCACGGCACGACTATAGAAGTATTCCAGGGGGAAAGAATATATAGATCCGATATTTAGGCTATGCGATGACCTTGCGCATAGGTCCGTATATATGGATGCCTCTTTTGAGGATGAAGCGTGGAGGCTTCCAGACGGATTTCAGAAGACTCTTGATGAACGGCCGACTGACATGCTAGTTTGATGGAATGGACGCTACACGAGACAATGGCCCTGAGGTAAGGAGACGGATGTTCAAGGGAAACGATTGCTACCTTTACCAAGACGATAGGTGAAGACGGGATGACCGACAGAGCATGGAATTAGACTAATAGACAGCGAGTTTGGCGTCAATACACCCGCCCCTTCATTCAACGTATCAGATAGAGAAAGAGTTGTCACTTTTAGAGGCCTTCAGGCAGAGACAAAACAATGAATTTACCGCTTTGTATCTTCTTCTTAACATTTTGATATAAAGCCTAGCAAAAAATGATTGGGATTTGCGAGCAAGACATGAGTAGGAAGCATTTCAGGTTCTAGACAAAAGTCCAGAAACCAATGATAGACTAATGAGAAGAGTGCACGATTTCTGCCGCGCTTTCATGCTTATGGGGAAAAGAAAATCTTGAAGATTCTAACGCTTCAAAGATGAACCGAAGATTTCCCGACAATCACTCGGAAAAATGCAAGAATCTTGCAGTAGTGATTGCTGCATTCTTAATTTATCTGTCTTGCAATTCATGTCAAAAGTATCACCAAATCTCACCGCCACCAGCGATACTTTCAACTGGATACATAACATTCTGCTATACTTACTGTTATTTTCTCAACGGGTCAAGGTTTGAAAGGTACATCTATCTCTGCCGGCAGGCTCGACCATCTTCCTGATACAGATCTTCATCTATTATGTGTATTCGTCATCCTGTCCTCAGACGTGTCACTTCTCATCTTGATCGTTGCGCTCTGTTCAATATCGTGAAAACTCCCCAGAAATCTCGGTTATGTCTTTTTACTCGTGCTCTCAGGTATGGGGAGCTGGAGAAAATGTCTGCGATTGCACCCGCTTCTGCTGACTACCGAACTACTTTCGATCGGTACCCTATGTCTAGTAATAGCTGGCTGGTACTCAACATCTCCAAGTTTTGGTCCTCTTCCTCGTTGTTATGTGAAGGTAATTTTGGTCACGAGGCTTGGGTCGACGTCCCAGTAATATGTATCGCCTTCCTCATAGTCGGGGTTTTCTTCATCCATTTCCCTATACTTAACCCCAAACTTTATTTGACGATGGTCACCTCCTCGCGTATCATTCTGAAAGTCCTCGGGTATGGCTGGAATATAGGGACCGCTCTCGAACCAGGGATCGGCTTGTCCTAGGCGGACAATTCGATGAATGATTCCTACAAACCATTCTTGCTGGACCGATAGCGCGAAGCCCATCTTTACGCTACGGATTCGAAAGTGCGGAATACTTACCAGGCTCTTGAGCGTCCGTGCGAGTTCTATTAGATAAATGTCGTCCCCGCTGTCGTAACAAGCCGTGCACGGTGCATGCATATCAACTGTTACATCAACATCCAGGCAAGAACCGGGAGTGAGTAGTCCGACCTTCCCGATCCAGCGCTGCAAAAGAAAGATCCTGTAGTACCCGAATTCAATGAGTCCACCCCACGTGGGAAACCGGATGTCGAGTCGCATGGGAGTATTCTTGGAGAAGCCGATATAGTTCAGGGCCCTACTATCAAGTACTCCGTTATGACCAGACAATACACCGTAGGGTTTGCTGCGGCCCTGAAAGCCTCCCCACGTAAGCCAAGATAACTGCTCGGTGATACAGATGGTGAGGGCTCGATTGCGATAGATCTCTTCGGCGATCTCATCATGAAGGTCTTTACTTGCACGGATGATGGCGAGATTCAAGCCGCGGCCTTGAGGGTCAGCAGGTGCTTCGTCGTCTCTGCAGCGAGGACCATATGTGGGGTGAGATTCGCAGATACCGTGAGGGTGCTCATGGCTTGGTATAAAATACTCCCAGACCATTCGGCGGATCTCCAGAGGCAGCTTGCCAAGAGCTCCGAGACCGGGATGAAGGGACATCTTCGATTATAAACACTTCTTTGATGGCTGGATGTCTTGAATTTTTTTTGAGATGTGTAGAGGATGTTGCGTTGTACAATGTGAACGAAAGAAGCAATCAGAGAGTTTATAACTATCACATGGCCTTTGTCGTCCGCCACAACAAAGAACATTGTCTCATTGTGGTACAATGAAATCCAGATCATTGTCTCATGAGATCTTACTTGAAGCTGTTATTTCCTAAATTGGCATTGTTCAGGACATCGGCGCGCCTTGTTTCTTTCTATGAACGAGATTCAGCTGCTCTGAGGTGTAGGCATTTCCTCTCCGGCAAAGCCTACGCAGAATATTCCGTTTCATACGGCCCACGCATGACAACACACTCGTAGACTGCATACTAAAAATCAACTACGCTGAAATTCGGCAGATAACGAAGATGCTTCATCTGAATGACCTTGACTTAGTCCAGAAATTCATCCCATTCCCCTCAGCTGCATATAGAATCAAATACTTTGGCGAACATCCCTTGCGTTTTTGGTTCAAGGGGAGCTCCTAAGATGACGATCACGGTAGATCGACATGGTCATACCGGAGAATACATATATTATATGGCCTATATAGTGGATAAAAAATAACCGTATGCCAATAGATCACGCGTAGAGTCTCTCAACCTAGGACGAAGGCGATATGGTTTTGACAGCCCGTATTATTAGTGCCACAGCGAGGGATGGGATACATTTGTGTAATGGTCGGCAGATGGACAGATACTTCATTTCAAACCCCAACAAGGTCCGACCCAATTACCGAGCAGAATCCAAGGATAAGCGCACCAGGCCATTCATTGATCCTGCTCTGTAAAGCCACCTTGCGTAAATTCATGATCAGCAGCCTGTAGTCTTGGACGATGGCTTTGCACTAAAGCTTCGACCCTTTGCTACAACTCTGACGTTGGTCATCCGGGGTAGTTCCTTCCATTGTTTCCGTTGCTAGCTATGTGACATCAGCAGCTTCCTGCCACCGTCCAAGTTTGGTGAAATACAGCTTCTACCTTCAAAACACTTTTGATAGCATTCATGTCTCCAGCGGCACAAATGGCTACATTTGCCACTGACTATCTCCGTCATGAGCACAACCATACTCCAAGCGCCAATTTGGCTGGGAGTGACGTTTCTGTGACACTTATGCTCAACACATTCACCTGTGGTCATCAAAGCAAGCTCTGCGCATCTTATTTGGTGTATCATAGATGCAGCTCCCTGATTGGTGAGGAAATGCCAAGCACAAGAGACTGCACCCCGATATAGTCGGAGCTATACGACCTCCGGTTACGATAGCAGTCAACTTCGATACTCACCATGGGCGAGACTTTCGACTGGACTTATCCGGGTCTCAACTCTTCTCACTTCTATGCTCTCGCAAACCTTCTCTCACTTCGAAACGGTGGTCAGGCTGAGCATTCTTCGTCTTCTGAACTCGTGCTCGATGAAGACGGGGAGAATCCGGATGACGACGAAGATGGAAATGCGCCCAGTGTGCACACTACACTCGTTCATCAAATATCAGATTCGGGCTATGGACCGCTTGAACGATGGTTTGTTGCGGCTAGCAAGAAAGGCGGAACAGCGGTTGCTTGCTTCGCCATGAAGGAAGCTGAAGACTCCGTGGTCCAGCCGATTGATCTAAAGCTCTACGGGAAGAGATGGTCTCGTACCATCAGAATCGAATGGAACATAGTTATATTGCCAATTTGAGGGCAAGCTTCAAAGTCTTCGACGCCGCCAGCAGGAAGGATAAACCTGACAATGCAGAGGAAAGTTCAGCCTCCAACGACACATTATCCGTTCTGCACGCTCTTCTCTTTGATGGTGACATCGAAGGCATAAGCACTATGGAGAAGCACGCAAAATCTCTTATTGAATCGTAAAATTTGCGCCGGGAGAAAGATATCGAAGAGATACTCTACAGCTTTCCAAGCGCTACTTCCCGTTCAAAGAGTTTGTGGGTGAGTATCTGCTGCTTTCACAGCTTCGAGTCGTTTCTCAAATTCTCAAGGACACTTCTCTTACGCTTCCAAGCTTTGAACGAGTCGAAATCATCTCAGTCGATAGTCTTGGGCCCGATAAACCACTTCAGTACCCACTCAACTTGGAACAGGGCTTGGGATCCTCCAAATTGGTTTGAGTCCTGCCGCGACGAAAGCCGTTCCTGACCAGAATTGGACGGTCGGAAAGATTGAAAATGAATTTACGAAACGGCAGAAGCAGAAGTTGAACGTACACGCCGAGGTACAAATTTTGCTGCATCTGAATACCCACGACCAATCTATATTGTGCGTATTTCCGTATTTTGGATGTAGCAAGCTCAGCTGCTTTATGTGCAATCGCTTTATTCAATCATTCGGTCGGTTCAAAACAAGAGGGTGCCATGGACGCCTCTTCAAACCATGGACTGTGCCGCGTGTGGGTGACCTTCTGCCCGGTCAGGCTGCTCAGACGGCAAAGGCTCTTCTATCGGTGCAAAAGGAGGTCAAGAAGAACTTGAAGGCCTCACTCAAGGAGCAAATTCGCCATGAACGGACTTCGGTCCTTAATGGAGGCAGCGTCACGAGTAGTGGGCAGGAGACCCGCTCACAGAGGCAGTTGCAAATTGACCGGCTAAAGATGAAAGCAGAACGCGACAGAGTTGTAGAAGTGTTCAAAAGGTAAGGAATTCTGCCCATTATTTGTTTACTCTGCTGCAATCAAGAAATCAATGCTAAGGATCGAAAGACAACAAGAGAACACGGACAGCTTATCCATACATGATTATTCAACTCGAAAAAGCAATGAGACCGGCGAATGTGATATATGTGAAAAGCTAACGACACGAAAGTGTAGTATCTGTAGCAAAGATTACTTCTGCAGTGATTCGTGCCAGGAGAAAGCATTTGGAAGACACTTATTCACGTGCTCTAGACGTCCTCTTACTTCCGCTGATTATCTATGGAGGTCATTGGGGAACGATCTCATCCCTGAAGAAGAAGATGTTCTTCAAGGTTTCGGATTCAATAATTTCCCATATGACAGAAGCAGGACCCTCCTTTCCGGGGTATATCAAGGACTTTACCTCTCCGATAAATTCTCAGCCGAGGATATGCATACCTGGCTGTTGCGGGGATTCTAGTCGACAAGATCAAAGGATTCTACTACAGCATACCGGCGCACTCGCGCGGGGACTACTTCCCATAGTTTCTGAAGAATTACCATTATCTCTTGGACCGTCCCATGACCAAAGACGAAGCGGAAGAAAGGATGATAGCGACAAAGCCAGGCCGTACCTAGATGCAATAAGGCTTTTCAGGAGCTGGAGCCAGAAGCGAAGAAACTCAGTTTTCATTTGCTAGCTGGAATCTTAACCAGGGGAATTCCTAATCCGAAAGAAATAAACTGGCGCTCCTTTGGGTTTGTGACCTGCCGTAGTCAGGTGAAGAACGTATACTTCTTGACATCTATCAACTCCTTGTTACAGAAAGCGACGGAGGACACTTCTACGAGTTCCACAATCGTCGAAGAGGTTGCGTTCTGCCTGCTACGTTCACGCAGTTTTGGAGAGCATACCAAGAAGGGACTCTCATCCAGTTGATGGATTCAAAACGCCTGAAGAAACTACGGTCCCAGCTCCCTTTCCTGGAGGACTTTTTGTCTGTGCCACCCGATGGCCCCCGTCTCTCCGTATGGGATTTGATACAATATTTGGAGATTGATGATCCGATGGAATATAAGCCCATTCTATCCGTTAACATGGATTACGGATTCATGAACTGCAGCAGTTTTGAAGAAACGTGCACGTTGATGGAGATCTACAGGAAAGTTTGGAAAAGCGGGGCGTATCCGCTGGAGCTGCATCAGGCGTGTATAGCTGGCCAACTGTTCCCGTTCGCGAGTGAGTTTGTGAAGATGAAGGAGGAGTGGAGGCCGTTGATGTGGAATCCTTATCCGTTGGAAGAAATTGTGGAGGCGGAGCTGTGGTTGTAGCTCTTGCTGGTTTTTTGCATGGCAGAGAGTTCTGGAACCCTGTTAGAGATATATCATGACGGGGTCTTCAGGAGAGATATGAAGGATCTTCTTACTCGCTTTGAATGTACATAACCTTAGGTCGGTCGATTTGTGGATTTGATACGACATTATCAATGAAGATGGGTTTTAGTCGTTTCTTTAGCCGAAGTAAGGCTTCGATACCTGTCTAGTCAACCACATCTGACTTCACCTGAGAAAGAGTCGCGAGGTAGTCGTGGCCATTAAAGAGGCCATGGCGTTGTATTAAGATAAGAAAGGCGCACTTGGGTGATGGGTTTGGTACGCATGCAAGTTACCATGAGAAGATGATTTTGCTTGCCTTCAGCCAATGCCACCCATCCGCAGCCTGGACTATTGTTCCGCTCCATTGCTCAACCACTCCTCATAAATACGTAAATGTATACTTGATCACAGCGCCCGGGTTCACATTCCATCCCAGAAAGGTACAAGGAAACCATAAAATCGTCCATCCCACCATCGCTGTACCGGATTGAGAATTTCATACCATCAGGTGCCTTCCCCGTCAATAGCTGCATTCAACTTGAATGCTGAAAGGCTCGGAAATCTTTTTCTCCGCACCGACCTGGCGAATAATTTCAGTTAGGCGGTCCCGTCCAATCCAAAGAGATGGGGCGAATCCGATTTCAACGCTTCTGCATACAAAGATTGTATGGGATGGCCGCCAATTATCTTCAGAATCTCCGCGGTATCCCGTCAAGAGATCTGACTTCTTGAAAACTCAGGCTCTGGCGGGTAGATATCAGCTCAATGTCAATTTAGACTACTCATCAGATACTTATGATCGATGAGACAACTTGAAACGTTCGTCTCCACGTTGTGAAAGCGAACGGCGAAGATTTGACAATGTATGTTCGCTTTCGATTATTTTTGTCGTAAAGATTGAAGACGACAATCACTCAGATATAGATATTCGGCCTCTTTAAATGCAGTAAACACTTCCCATGATTTCCTGGTCCAGCTCTCCTTACTTCATTTGCTACCTGCAAAATTGATCATGCTCAAGATGAAAGATCTCTACGAACTAGTCGCAATACTCGTCCCAATTGCTTGCTTTCCTACATCTCAGTCAAACTATATACCACTTCAAACCAGATGTAGAATATACAAAAATTAGGCTTGAACGAGCAACAACTACCATAATCATCCCCGTCTGACTCTCAACCTATCCAAATCATAGATCCACATCGCTTATTCCCATCATCGAACCTTCTATATCTCGACCTCCCTCCACCCAGGATCAGCTCGAGAGTCGTCGTATCGTCTTGACTGCTTTCACATTGGTCCGACAAGAAGAAAGGTCTAATCAGAATACTCGTCGCAAACACGTCTAGGGAAATATCACCTCAAAATTACAACCCAAATATGGAAGGGTCGATATCTTGCCTCCCTCGGGTATTTTATTTTTATCATCATCTCGCCGTATATTATATTCACGCTATCCTTATCATCCCCATACAAAGGTCGCCACAACAGCCGCAATCATTCAAGCCCGTGCTAGGGCTTTGAGAAATGTTCAACAAGCGTGAGCAGCAACGGCAGCCTTGAAGAAGCGCTCTTTAGCCGAGTCTTATAAGCACTGGGACTAATGCACGACTCATCCTGAACATGGCTTACCGAGACCATCATGGACAGGAAGGGGCTAATTCGACCTCTAGGGAGAAGTTTTCATCCTGATTGTATTTCTATGTATCCATCATGCAATGAAAGGGAGAAAACAGCTGATGAAATATATGGGAAGATGAAATCCTCATCGGAATTGGTTGAGTGGGGTTATTCATGATCCGGGTCAGATTTAAATTTCGGGTTTAAGATGGTACGAAAGTCCTGCCTGATAGAGGCTCCTAGCAAACACTTCCAAAATATATATGACTAAACGCAGTTAAATCTTGTAATCAATTAAACGAAGTCCACTATTGCGTAAAAGCAGTCGGCTTAAATATATTAAGCCAACCGTTTCATATTGCTTGTTTTCCACATTCTCTAACAATCTATCATAGATTCGCCTGGCTATGAAGGTGATAGGTGTTGCCAAGCCAACATCGGACGAGACTATTGTCACCGACACTCGCCCGGATAGGTGTGAATTTGGGGGAAAAATTGGCCATTCCGGGATGATATCCACCCAAAAAAATCCGGCTTAACTTCATAACCTATCCGCGGATCACGTCGGACTTAGTACTAGTTTCCCCAACCTATTCCAACAAAGATATAACGCTTCTGAAACCAGGCTCAATCTCGCCATACA
Source organism: Opeltia flavorubescens (assembly GCA_000442125.1). NCBI lineage: Eukaryota > Fungi > Ascomycota > Lecanoromycetes > Teloschistales > Teloschistaceae > Opeltia > Opeltia flavorubescens. Next base: position 2,554,348 of record KE546965.1, on the reverse strand, counting down.
AACTTATCCTCCTCTAAGAGCGCCCAGGTACTAGCATTAGAGGGAAGAAGAAAGTCTGGAGGCTGGTAAGTACCGTCTGTCCCTAATACACCTTCACTAGAAAAGGCCTCTTGGTTAAGTAGTTCCGGGAGAATGGCTTGATCCTCCGCGGTGGAGATGTCGTTTTCACCCCATATTTTTCTATTTTGAAAACAATGGTCTGTCCCTGACCTGCTTTCACTATCAAAGGTCCCTCGATTGAGCTCTGGGGAACTGGTTTGATCTTCCGCGATGGAGAAGTCTTTTTCACCCCATGTTATTCCACTTTGAAAACAACCGTCCATCCCTGACGGGCTCTCGCCGTGAAAGGTCCCTCGATTGAATTCTGAGGAACTGGCTTGATCTTCTGTGGTGGAGGTATTGTCGTCGTCCGATGCTGTTTCACTCTGATCGTCATAATCTTCGTCTTCCATCTCCGATAAGTCTTCGAAGCGCATCGATTGCGAAATGTATTCTTCTGCATCGTAGCCACATGCCGTTAACGCCTCTGCCCATATTTGGCGTAGTCGTAGATCATGGTTTGGTCGGACCGAGAATGGCATAATCAGACAATCTGTGTGAGGATCGCACGCGATCTCTGAAACAAGATGCCCATGCCAGGTCATATCAGCGCCAGCTTCAATTAATAGAATGAGCATCTTCAAAATCCCACTCTCACTTTCGCCAAAACTGCCACGAATGGCTTTGGGAAGAGCGCAATCTAAGTTTTGGACCGGCAACTGAGAGCCACTCAGTTGCAGAAGGAAAGTAACAAGGTCAACTGTCCACCATCTCATACTCATATACTCCAACATGAGGTTACAATGATAGTTCTCGGGGCTGGATGCGACGAATTCAAAGCTATGACTGAGAATTGTAGCTAACGATTCCTTTTCAGGGTTAGAATATTGATCACTATACGAAGAGCTCCTGATTACCTTTTGCCCTGCACGGCATGCCCAGGTGAAGAAATTGGTGCTCGACGGAGTGTGTATCGTTGGATCTGCGCCGGCTCCAAGTAGGTGACGGCTACATTCACGCATCATTCCCAGAGGTTCTGAATTTGGATCTGGAGCCCAGTAATTCCCTTTCAATAGACATAGTGCGGGCATGGTCGCTATATCAGCAGGGTCATTGGTTGCATTTTGCCTCCTAAGGACTTACAATACAGCGCCGCACCTATTTGGCTCAATAAAGTCTACATCTGCACCCTCATGGATGAGAAATCTGCAGATTTCGGGTCGTCTAGACGAAATTGCGAGCTGCCCTCATTATCCTTTCACAAGTCCTTTCCTAGGAGAATATTGAGGCAGAACTCACATTTAATAAACCTCGACCCTTAGTATCGCGATCAGCAAGAGAGGCCGCCCTCAAACCCAGCAATTTTTTTAGTCGATCGAGTTCTCCGTTCTTGATCACCTGGAAGACTTCGGACTCGTCGGGTAGCATGACCGAGACGGACAAGATCGGAGTTTTGGAAAAGCAGCCCTCGAGCAAGGTTCGTTGGCTTAAAGCGAAGACAATATGGGATTTCTGGGGGTTATTAGGGATATAGCTGACGGAGACCTCGAAGGACTCTATTTTCTCGTCTGCCGAAGCATTTGTGATCTCATTGTAAGGAGTGGCATTCTCGTGGTCCCAGTGTCGGGCCTTGATCGTAAATATACCATTCGAGGAGGGTCGTACACGAAACATGGTCTTGTAATGTATGCGCTTTTCTGCAACATCTTGACGTTGCCTCGCTGTGGCATCTGCATTAGAAAGAGCCCGGAGAACGAGCAGAGTAAATACCTTGTTCTTGAAGGGCAATGCGGCCAGAAGCCTTCAAAATTCGCTTCATTCGTTTTACGTCATGCTGATATTGCACGTCTTCGTCAGCACTAGCATAACTTTCATCATAAGCTCTCTTTCTTTTCTTTCGGGTGTCAAGATGCTTGTAGCGCTCTTCAGCTTTTTGTAAGTAGATCAAAATCTTTCCCACATCCTCGATGATTAACTCCGCCTCAACTGAGGAGAATGTTTGTTCTTTTTCCTTGACCAGACTCGACAGCCGCTCAAGAGCATCCTCGAGGTCGTCATCTGAAGTTCCGAGTAGTTGCTCGTCAGTCTCATGATTATATGAAATCCCGACAGCTTGGTTTTCTCTAGTCTCAGCCTCGCGCGGTTGAGAGATCTCTGACAAAGGTAGTCGTTGTAGTAGCTCGAGAATCGAGTCCATGCGAGTAGCCAAGGTTACAGACTGCTCTGTAGAGATATTGGCAACATTCGAAACTTTATCACCTATCGCTTGCATTGCCGCCGACAAGCTTTGGGTGGATTCGTGTGATGATGTTTGAAGATCTCCGAGTATCGTCCCCATTTGGTCAAGGCCGGTTCTGGTGCTTTCCAGCATTGTCGTATGCGTTGCGCTCAATGCGGATTGCTTGCTCGAGTTGTTCTCGATCCGTTCGAGCCGTTTGCTTCAGATATGATTAGAATGCAATAATCATGAGCTAAAAAAGCAGTTCCATGCTATAGACACACGCTTCAATGATACTTATCTGGAGGGATAAGGCCGTATAATCCTGGTGGAGGAGTGCTGACATCCGGTTGAGCTCATTGTCTTTCAGTGCGGCTTTAACATGCTTCCATAGTCTTGCTGCTTTCTTATCCTTCGGTGAATTCAGCTTGCGCAACGTGACTTCGAACTCTCCCATGTATCCGGCGCACTTAGAAATCAGCCGCGGTAGGTCACTGGCGAGATAGAGTTCGTCTCCAAAGCCGTTAAGCTGTTGCAGAACGTTTGACATATCACGTAAATTTGATGTCAATTGATGAAGGATTCGAGGCGCATTCTTGATACCGGAAACGGTGTTGTATATGATTTGTGTGGAATTTAGGGCCAGGCCAACAATAGTGATCACACTCGCAGCGCCGTCCATGGTTCTGAGGAGCTTTGGACAGCGAATGTTCTTGTCGGATTATAAGCAAGTCAACTGTGCGTGCGCACTTTTGGCCCTGTTGACAGTTCTTGATTCGGTTCAAAAACGCACAGCATTCGAACCTTCACCTGATCATTGGTAGGAGGCCTAGATGACGACAGCAAGAGAGGTGCGAGGATGGAGGAATGGAAAAGAAAGTCATCGACTGAGGCTGGATCCAATGCTTTGCTGTTCAAACGAGGCTGACAACACCCCGCATGACCATAGACGCCTGAAATCCCGTGCATAATTGAAAAACCCCCGGCTTTTTTACCTTTGCGGTCTATCGATGAACGATCTCAACCATCGTACGCACGGAGCTGAAAGACTGAACCCCTCAGCCATATCTAGCAATCAATGACTAAAAACCGCCCAGGAAAAATCAAGATCATTCCCGTTCAACAAATACCATCGCGGTAGCAGGCACAAAGCCAAAAATATGCTGAAAAGATTCACTAAGTTGACTGTAGATATAGAGAAAAGATTAACCAAGTAAGCCAAGCTATTTACTTGTATCATGGCAATAAGCACGCCCACAGATGATAGAAGACGCGAAGTATGACGTCACAGTAAACAAGAGGGACAAGCAGCTAGTAGGCTTGGCAGCCTCGATCTCGATGCTAGCCCTTTCGGATCAAGAAAAGCCCCGACATCCCGAGAACAACAATTGTCCCCCATAATGATTTTCTAGAAGAAGATGATAATCCTACAAGCCAGTTCTAGATTCTCGAAACGTCCCGTAGTCTAACCCGAGAACCCTTTTCCCGAAATACGAACCCAAGTACGCCCAGAATGCCATTTCAGTTCAACCAGCGTTGTCCATTCGACTCCAATACCAGCCCGGAGTCTGGTCCGCGAGCGCCGACGCTGTTCCATGCAGACCATCTAGTGACTTTGAACATCCGTATCCACTTCCGACGGATGTAAAGACCTCATGTCGACTAGAAGGTTTTCATAGACAGCGAAGCCCTTATCTTCTGCTCTGCCTGAAGCTGCGGACACGGGTTCGATATTGAAATGACGGAATAGCTGCACCAGAGAACGCATTAGCCTGAAATCTCTGGCCTTAGGAAGCAAACTTTTTCGATCTGTACGTCAAGAAAATCCACTCACCTGCACACAAACCTTAAACGTCATCATCAGCGACAAGTCCTTCCCAGCACACTGCCTCGCTCCATAACCCCAGCTGAACAAAAATCTATGCATCTTCGCGACTTCCTTATCTGACCTCTCCAGCCATCTTTCAGGTCGAAAGTGATCAGTTTCCGGCCCAAATATACCGACGTCTCGATTGATGACACTAGGGCTCGCGCCGATGGACGTGCCCTCTGGGATGTAGTAGCCATTAATCCATAAGCCGCCGGGTGAGACACGGCGTGGGATGACGACTGGGATAGACGGGCAGAGGCGCGCTGCTTCGTAGACACAGGCAGTGAGGTAGGGTATTTGTTTGATTTCTGCGTAGGAAGCCACTGGGGAGGATAATTTATGTTGAGAAGTGAAGGCTTGAACTTCTGTAATTACTCGGGAGTGGATGGGAGGAGCATGGAGGATGTTGTCGAGGGTCGCGCAGATGAGGGCGGAGGTAGTATCGGGAGTGGCGATCATGAGTAAGAGAAGCTCGGCGTCGACGTCCTCTTGGCTGATAGACGTTGTGTGTGACGAGAAGTATTCTTGTAGGCTTGAACAGTTGTTAGTCCAAGTAGTGCTTCGCTCGGAAAATGTAATCGGCTTACTTGTTCTTTACCGTCGGACTTTTGGAGCCCTCTGATTGTTCGATCAAGTTATCTCGTACCTGTGGGGTATTAGGTGTTGGAATTCAAGATAAACCATTGATCATAAACCACACTGACTCACAGTCATGATCTTTCCAATTCCAGAACGATCACCGCTCTTGGGGAGCAGAAGTCTACTAAAGCCAGGAAGGGTGCGAAGAGGTTTTAAGATGTATGGAAACATGGTCATCAAGCCGATCAACCAGGCTGAATGTCTAGTTGCATGCAGAATAGTATCTTCGTCACCACCGCCCGAGTCGGCGAGATTACTGCTTTTTCCAAAGATCAAGTCGGCAGAGTTTTCGTATAAATGACGTCTAAGATATCAGCATCATGTTTAGTCCGCAGGATAGGCAAAAAGCCTCACTTGACCCAGACAGCGATATTGATACACGAATAGACGCTGATCTGACTTCTCAGTCTTTCCTCCCAGTTCAGGACGCGTTGATCAAGTTTAGATTCCAGTCTCGACAGAGCCATCGAGGAGAGCTGGAGAAGTACTCTTAGCATTTGTGCCATGGTCATGTGTGATAATGATAGGCACTTGCCGCTGCCGAAACCATCCTCCGCTTCTTTACGTGTTCGGTGTATTTGAGGGTCTGTAAAGTGGGTGCATGCTCTCCCAATGCTCCATGGGTCCAGAAATCATCTTTGTCTGCTTTCCGGTGGTACACTATGGGTATCATCGTAGGATCATTGAAAGAAAGCATGTTTGGGGCGACGCGAACAACCGGGCCTAGTAAGGGCGGTTGATCAGCTCAGATGTGCCTAGAGGCACCCCGTACGCTGAAGACATACCATACTGTCGATGGAGATCGAGCGACAAGGAGGAGATGTTCTTGGAAGTCAACACAAGCAGCTTGCAAATGTCTGTGACCCGACTCAGGAAGGGACCTGGAATATGACGTAAAGGATGAAAGTAGAAATTGTATATGCCCTTGCAGATAATCAAGATATAGAAAAACAGAATACTAGAAATAAAACTGCTGGTCAGAATGACCACCCAAGACTTTGAGAAGTCGAAATCGTGGTCAAAAGCGAACAAAGACTTTGCATGGTAAAACACAGATTCTAACATATGAAAATCCATTGCCATGAAGGCGAGCAATAGTAGTGCAACATCAGCGAAAAAAATGACCGAGTATTGGGACGGTATCTCTCTTTTTCCTCCATCCGGGCGAAGCCCATCAGCAGGTGAGCAATTGGGGCAATCTATTCGAGAGCCCAGCACGTCTAAGGTCATACTGGTGTATCGCTATGTGCCTCGGCGGCCCGTACCGGGCTGGCGACGGCGAAGCAAAGCTAGGATTAGACCCCGTTCACATAGATAGGTGGCTTCGTAACGCGCATCCAAAAGGCGCATCCAATTATTCGAGAAAGTGAGTCACCACCAGGCAGTAAACTGTACCCATGGCGAAGTCGAGCTGGAACCTGGTGGATGTCATATTATTATCCTTCCTGTCTCAGCTCATCTCATCTCATCCGTCTCCGATCCTTCCGTTCCTAGGCGGCAAGGGTTGACAGATGGTCGAAGAAGCAGATGATTGGGAATCACTAGCCGTGGCAGCCAGGTCTATTAAAGTCAACTGCCGATCGCCGACTCTTCCAAGCATCCTCTAATCCGTGGCGCCATCTTGGCTTACTCATGTGAAAGAAAGATGCTGCACACTAAGACGAGGGATATGCAGTCATACCTGCGCATCAATCATGACCCATTCCAAATTCTACGCACTACTCATTGCTCCTACCTCATCTGGCATATGACGCGGAGCCACATTAGGGACTTCGGACAAGCCACCCCTGTCCGATGACCCCGGCACTGAAATCTACGGGGTTTGATCAGTGACCAAGGCTTTGAAGAGCTCGTGTAGAACAAGTCTCTGACAGAGTAGTATGTCTATAGAACAATGGTCGTTTCGAGGTAACGAATGATCTGCTATTGCCGTCTACTCCACTGTTTCTACGTCCCGATACGCCTTTCCCTTTCGACCAGTGACCCGCTACAACGACTGACAAGTTTGATGACCATTTCCCATGTACAGTCAATTGAATTGAGGGCCAGGTATCAGCCGAACTTTCACACCGTTTCGACTGCGTTTTGAGAAATTGTACTCATCCACAAACTCGTAGACAGGATCTTGATTTTCCACGGCGGCGAATCGTCTCACGAATTTCGTGATGATGAAGGCGTACTGCGTTAGTACAAAGTTTGTCGCTGGGCAATGTCTGGCTCCACCACCGAATGGAAGGAACTCCCATTTCGGGCGCAAGTTGTTTTCTAGCCATCTGTCTGGCCGGAACACCGCTGCATCCTGCCCCCAAAAAGATGTGTCGCGATGTAGTACGTTGGTTCGTATGTCAATGAGTGTACCTCTCTTGATATAGACGGCCTCCTCGCCTGTTGACCCACCGCCTCGGGGCAACACCGTGTCATGAAGCGTGAGCCGGATCACTCGGTCAAGAGGCGCTAACAGACGGAGACCTGATCACCGTCAGCAACTTTGTACAGGTGCATCGATTGATGATTGTGGAAGGAGTTACGCACTCTCGCGAATCACAGAATTCAGAAACTTCATAGACTTAAGTAATTCGAATGTCAGTGGTTGGTCTCCAATATCTAGAGATTCCTTCCGCAACCCTTCCCACACCTCAGGGTGCCTAGCGAGCTGAAAAAACAGGTCACTGATACCAATGGGTGATGCGTTATGGATAGGCAAGAAAACACTGAGAAGTTGGTCCCGGATATACTTATGATCGTGAGTTTCCTTTACTAGCTCTTGTAGTAGCGAAAAGGAAGGTTCTGAACCTTCTGCCAGAGTCACTTTCGGGTCATCCTGAGGGCCAGCGTCATCATTAATGGCCTGGTCAATGCAGTAATCAAAGACTTTGTGAACTTCCCGGCATGCTTCCTGCCATGGACGATCTTTGGGAGCGATTTTTAGTACAGGCCCTAAGGCTATTCGGCGCTGCACTCCTTGAAGAGCTCTCCGCATCTCAGTGAGGAAACCGTCCACTGTCATCTGGACCTGTGGTAAAAGCTCTTCTGCTGAACGGCCGAAAAGAAATTCAAATGCCAGATCAATGTACTGGACACATCGATGTCAGCTCTATGGCTCATGGCATTAAGGTTTACCTGGCCCGGCGGACGTCGAACATACCAGATGAGAGAAATGCGGCTGCAGATCAACTATGCCACCGTCTTCCTCCAGAGTGCGAATCAATTTACTAACATGAAACTCTATTTTGTCAAAGTTGGCGAATTGAGATTTTGTAAAAAGAGGCTTTAAGAGGGCCCGCGAAGACTTCCACATTGGACCGTCTGAATTTACAATTCCAGCACCAATCCAAGGGTCATTGAAGGCTTTTCGGATTGGTTCCACACCGAAACGGTCGAAATGAGTAGCTAACACGGCTTGGACGTTCTTCGGGTCTGTGGTGTATAGCGTTGGAATTCCCCATGTGAGTGCCCGGAAAGTCCTACCATTACCATAATCCTTGTATAGAGATTCGATTGTGGGTAGGAGACTGTTCGTCTGCTTGCTTTTCTCGAGAATACGATGCAGGTCATACCCAAGAATAGGATCTTTGTGGGGGTAAGAAGGTACCGGGGCACAACGGTGTCGTTGCATAACCTGTCTGTCCTGCCGACGCAAGATCACTCTCCAGACAATCCACAAAATCCCAAAGATCGGTATTGGCCAGAATGTTGGCATTGTCGCTTGATGCCCTTAATAATGGGATATGGTTTTGACGTTTGTTTCGGATTTATTCTAGAAAAAGACAACAATGACCGCTACGAGCGATACCTGCTATGGATCTAGAAGACCAAAATTGATCAAAGACAGACACTTGGTTTACAGGTCGTATATCGACCCTTGGTTGCTTCGCCGTAAGTTGAGGTGGTTATGTGACGGTGATACCGCCCGCTCCTTGTGGCGATGCTCACACCCATCTCATGCTGCCGGTTTAGTCAGGGGGGCCAATTTAGGAAAGATGTAGGCTCTGACAGTCGATCTCGCGATAAGTCCCATGATATGCCATGAAAAGAAGCCGAAACTCGAGCACTCTACGGATTGGAGCACTGACCCCCGAACGGGGAATATACCCGATGTGAATTGCGGCCAGCCAGTAGAGATGCACGAGTAAAGTGATTCTAGGCAGCAGGGGTATTGAAATCGCATGACTACAAGCTGCATGACACAGATGAGGCTTACGAGCTGTAAGGGGCCGGCGCAAGGCTAAGCCATGCATGCGCAGGATAGGATTTTAGGTTCCGCCCATGCCTTTTCGAATATTATTCTGGAAAATGTCGTCGATGCGCTTCAGTAACAGACTTGTGGCTGCGGCTTAGCTCAAATGCTGTAACACATGCTTGATTCTCGGAAGAGCTGGCTGCCAGTCCCGTGCTTGACCATGCCTGCTCAAAGCTTTGCTGTAAGATTCCTCTGCCAATTGATCCGAAATTCATCCTCGTACTGTTCAATCCTGGCATGAATTCGCCGCTCCACATCAGCCAGTGGCAGCGCCAGAGCGGACTCATCTTCCAATGCAATTTCCTTCTCCACACCACTCGAAAATTCCCATTTCACAGCTCTCGATTCCGGTCGATCCCCATTCTTTGGCTCCACGCACTCTTTGCAGAAAGTAGCCCATTTCTGCATGCAAGTCTTTGCCTGCCGTGTGGTGTTCAAGCCTGGTAACGCTGCAAAACAATGCGGCATTGCTTCAAATTGCATCCAGTCGACTTGTACACCCTTTTGTGCTGCTCTTCGCGCAACCGCCCGTGACCCGTCAATAAACTGTTCCTCGCCAACTGCAAACCACATTGGGGGCATACCCTCGCAGTCATGAGGAAGAATAGGCGATATGAAAGGATGTCCATAGGCACTCAGGGCGGCGTAAATTTGTGATCGTGGTGGTTTGACAGGCCATAGCTCGCACGTTGGGTAGCTCGGATGAGACCATGGAATATCCAGATACAGATCGTTTACGCGATTCAGTATGTAAGAGGGAAGACAATTCAAGGTGTCACCAGCGAAACTCAATGAAGCTAAGCCGGCAGGGAGTCGTAGAGGGAATGTGACCGTATGAGAATGGAAAGTTATCGGTGAGTGCTGTTGCGTGAGTTGTATTATCTGAAGGACTGCATAAAGCAGGTTGGCACCGCTAGAATCTCCAGCGAATACTACAGTTGACGGATCAATCGGTCGATGTGCGGAGAGAGGATGAGGATAAAGAAGGGACAGATAGGAGGTGAAGACATCGAGGAGACCTGCCGGAAAAGGGTGCTGAGGTGCAAGTCTGTACTTTACTGAAATCACTCGGCCGCCAGAAATCTCGGCAAGTTGCGAGGTTGTCGGACGATAAGCCTCTGGACTTCCTTGACTTCATAGCATTAGCAATGGTGGTGAGTAGCAAGACGCATTAGACGTACAAAAAAGCACCTCCGTGTACGTGAAGAATGGTTAGATTGGTCTTCGCATCCTTAGCCATAGACTCCCACTGTTGACTAATCGGGCTGAGAACTCGGCACTTAGCTCTTGTCGGAGCTCTTTTCGACACCCATTCCACTGTGACAGGGGCAAGGTTGGGTATTTCGTAATCAATTTTTTTGACGGCATCAATTGTGTGTAGTAGAAGATTGTTCACCTCGTTGTCTGGCTCAGGAAAAGTTTCCTGGAAGCAATGGAAATCATCACTCAAGGGTCGACCCTTGATGGAATCTTGCTGAATCTTAGTGATAGTAGGCTGAGGCTCGCGATGAATGTAAGCTCTAAGACCGTCCACAATCTTCTGGGTTCTGGAGTCCCATAAATTTGACCTAGGAAAACGCTGGAGCTTTGAGTTGATCGACATCACAATGTAGGCAGAAAGACCTCTATGATTCCGTCGTCCGCTGGTGTAGTAAATCACAGTCTGTAGGTCATGTCTTTCTCAGCCAGAACAATATACTTCTGCGCTCCGAGACAAGATAGTTCATGTGATTCACCGAGGCTTAATGTTTCGGAATATTGAGTTGAGGCGGGTAGCGAAAAGCTGCATGCTGCAGCTCGAGCAGATGTCTCGACGACAACAGCCCCATCTTGGGGTCCGAATGCCCCACTTACTCTATGGCAAGGAACCTCGGCAAAAACAGACAGACAAATTTGACCAATGTATGTCGATATGAGGGATGTCAAGATAGTCAGCTCGTGGCGGAGCGACAGACTATTTCTTGCGAATGTCTAGCTCCACTCCTTACGGAAGCTACCTTAGAAGCCCGGATCTGCCGGCGCTATCTATCCATTCTCGATGATGAACAGCTGCCGTAAGCTTCTCCAATGCCAGGCCATAATCGGACCACACGATCCTCTACCTCATTTAGCAACCCAGCCACCCAATATCCGATTTCATCCAGCAGCGCCGCCTACGAATGCGTCAGATCCCAGGCTTGGATGACAAGCTATGATGCTGTGCCTAACGCTTCTCATACCAGCCGCAAAGGCGTGTCATCTTGCAGCCTGGCACGTACTTTGACAGAATGATACGTCTCGACAAAATAGCGACGCCTGAGATTCAAAATGTCTTCGAGGGCACCTTTCAGCACTGCTTCGCGGCAACTATTGCTGTCTCCTTCGCCTGCCAAATCATATTTAGTTGCGAATATCGACAATCATGTCTTCTCACTCAAGCATTGACCCATCGATTGGAGCTATCGTCGATGGAATAGCGACCTCCGGCCATGCATACGCGGAGGGTCAGGAATCCATTCGCTCATCACTCATCTCACAAGCTCGTTCACTGATTGCTGCTCTCGAACGACCAAATGAGACTCTCACCTGGCTTGCTTGGGCCGAGCCTACACGCCGTGCTGCCATCCATACAGCTCTGCAGCTTGGCCTATTCAACATCCTCTCGTCTCCCAAGACTTCCGACGAGATCACTCAAGCTACGCAAGCCTCGCCTGTACTTATTGAACGCGTGCTACGTCACCTTGCAGCTACAGCAATCATCACTGAACTCGAGCCATCGATCTATGCTCCAACACCCGTCTCACAAGCTCTTGCAAAGCCGCGTTCCGCTGCCGCGTTGAAGTACTGCGACGCTTTACCCGGTCCGGTGCTTGCTCGTCTACCTACATACCTCGCCCAGACGGAGTATCGGAATCCCGAGAATCAGATCGATGGGCCTTTCCAGCATGCTATGCAGACGCCAGACACGCCATGGAACTGGGCTCGCTCTCAGCCAGGGCTGGGAGAAATATTTGCGCTGCATATGAGTGGATATCATGAAGAGCGACCGAGTTGGATGGATCCTGGCTTCTATCCCGTAGAAGAGAGGCTGATCCAAGGCTGTAAACCAGGCCAGCAACGGGTATTTTTGGTTGACGTTGGGGGAAGTGTAGGCCACGATGTCGAGGAGTTGATGACAAAATGCCCAGTAGTCAGCCAAAACGGCAGATTGGTACTCCAAGAAATTCCAGCAATGGTTGCGCAAGCAAAGCAGCAACGACCACACTTGGAGTCTGAGATCCATGACTTCTTCGGCCCACAGCCCATCAAAGGTAGGATTCGATTTTCTCCGGTGACCGTTCAATTGCTGACAGCCGATATAGGAGCGCGCGCATACTATATGCATTCGGTACTGCACGACTGGCAAGATGAGCAGTGTAGAAAAATCCTGCGGAACCTTCGAGATGCAATGGAGCCAGGCTACTCCAAAATTTTGATAAACGAAAACGTTTTGCCAGACGCCGGCGCGGCTTGGCAGATAACTTCATTAGATTGGACAATGATGGCGACTCTGGCCTCCAAAGAGCGGACAGAAACGGAATGGCGACAATTGGTTGAGTCGGTCGGCTTACGTGTCGAAGGCATATGGACCAAAGATCCAGCATGTGAGAGCCTGATTGAAGTAGTTTGCGACGAGAGATCCAGCTCGACGCCTAAACTATAATACGTTATCAAACGTGTTCTCGGGGCTTGAGACGGCATTGGATCTCGTTCTGCCGCACTGTCCACCTATTGATTGTGACCCAGTCGGCATCTTGATCAACCAACATAATGTCAAACTCTAGCAGTATCGCTGGGACCACTTTATATGTTTCAAGAAATGCGATGTATTTCCCCAAACACGAACGAGATCCAGCACCAAAAGTCAGGTCTGCACGCTTCATACGTGTCGTTCGATCGCGATGTTGTTCTGTGCTTTCGCTTTTTTGCTGTAGCCATCTTTCAGGGATGAAGTCATCGACGTCCTCTCCATGAACATCCTGACGATTTACTACCCAGGCGTTCATGCTGACATTGGTCCCTTCACGCAATACATAGCCATCCGGCATCTCGAGTCCAGTCTGTGGAACCTTCCGTTCGAGTCCCAGTCCGATTGCTGGACACAGTCGCAAAGCTTCTTTGATGCAAGCGCTCAGGTATGGGAGCTGCTGGGCCTGTCTCCAGGATACCGGGACGCTCAATTTTGCATTTTGAATTTCCTGTAGCAGCCTTTCCTTTTTAGTTGGATTCTTCAAAAGGAACCATAAAACTGCCCGGAGGCCTATCGCTGTCGTGTCGGCTCCAGCCATGACATTCACAAGAGTCCAGTCTATGAGAAGTGTGAAATCGTAAGTCGAGGGAAGATCAGAGCGAGCCGCGCGAGCAGCATCAAGAAAGATATCAAGGAAGTCAACAGTGCCTTTTCTCGAGCCTCCTGCGTGTTGCTTCACTCGATGGTATGCCATCCTCTCTCGGATTCGCTTTACTGCCCAATTCACGAACATGTGAGATTCTTTCGAGAAGAACCCAATAATGGGGTTGTGCTTCAACCACCATGCGGTCCAAGGCATCGTCGTTAACTTTTGGGAAGTATCAACTATGGGCACGACAACAAGGGCCTTTTATCTCACTCACCAGAGCAATTTTGTTCAAATTTCCATCCAATCTCGAGATGAAATTATCAACATCGGCTCCCGTGTCCATGAAGCCGATCGACTTGCTGAAAGTCAAGGAGAGGATAACATCATGTGCATCTATACGTTTTAGCTTTCCAGCGCTTCTCTTTCGTAAATACTACTCACACAATCTTAGCCAAAGTGCCATGTTGCAGGCCCCGCCCCTTGAGTCTCGTGCGACATCTCCCAATCGGGAGATAAACTTTGCTATCACGCTGTCCACCAAGGGTTCGTATGCAGTCAAAGAAGTCAAAGAGTAAGCTCCAGCGATGGGTTTCCTAAATTTCATACTATATTTGGGATCTTGGGTGGATAATGAGGAATGTGCGATTTCTCCATTAGTACGACGCGCAAACGCATTGTACATTTCACTCTACAAACAGTCATCTAGCTGTCATGTCCTAACACCAGCATTCGACTCAAACCTTCAGGAAGCCTGTTGAGACCCCATATACAAGAGGTACATAGTCCGGTCTTGATATACTGAGCTTATTTGGCCCAATCCGGACGACATCGCCGTACTTGCGATGTAGCTGGATTAGATGGTGATGGTGTTGGTTGGACTGTACGTCCAGCCAGTGCCAAAAGTTGGTAAACTTTGCCAGCCATGGTCCTGGATATCGATCGAGACCTCGACAATAGTAGTTGCGAATAGCTTCGATAACTATACTCAATGCGACTGCTGCCAATAGGATAGAGCCGAATAACGAGCTGCTATCTCCATACGGCATCATCATGAAAGAATTCTGTTTAGGCMTGTCTTAACATGCATTGAACTTTATGAATGTATACCTACAGCTAGGGACTTCGATATCACGATTCGGACGTTGGCGTTTAGGGCTAGGGCTGTATCATTAGCTCACTTTTCACTTACCTTCAAATCCTTGACATCCCACCATCTTTTATGCACAATGCAACGCTGACTGCATGATAATAAGCCTCCAACACAAGACGTCCAACGCCGATTCGATCAGCCCGCCCCCTTGCTTTACGATGTTTATGGGGTACCAAGACCATATGGCGTAAGAGGAGCGGTCTCATGTTGCTGGGGTCCGCAAGCTTTGGAGCATCATTTGATTACCTGAAGCGCCAATCAATACACACCCTCTGAATGGGTTAGCTTACACGCATCGGCTCGCTTCCCGCTACCTTTCCACGTTGATCCGACAATATGAAAAATGATATCACTCTGCATGCCATGCTTCCTTCGAAACCATTTCCGCCCTCTCAGCTTGTGCCGACATTGCCAGCGGTGGAAAGCTCACGCAGCGATGACGTATCATGCCGGTCGACGTCGTATCAGTACAATTGACCTTGAACAGGGGCTGTTGGAACGAATGTTATCTTCCGTGATTTGAGAACCTCCCCCATTTTGTGGCTTGCGAGCTCTCACATATCAGCCGGTTTTGGGACCGCTGTGCTACCATCAAATTTCCTGCTTTTCTTCCTTTACGTCTATTGCTTGTATACGGCCCAGAACCATCGTTGGATGTGAACTCAAGAGAAGCTCAGGCAGCTTCACTCCTCTTTCCCAGCGCAGCCATCTGTAATCATGGAGCATATTCAACATTCTCCAGAGTTCCTGGCGGAAGATCGAAGACCGACGATATTGGGTGTTTTCTGGGTGCTATCTGCCATAGCAACGACCTGTACATTTGCGCGACTCTACACACGTTTCCGGCTCATAAGGGCCCCTGGTTGGGATGATGCGGTTGTTGGGTTTTCGATGGTATTCTTATTCCCTACTTCTCGAAGATCTCCGCGTATGTGATAGGCCGACTTCTGACATTCTCATCATGCAGTTGATTGTGCTCATCCATCTTTGTCTTTTGACATACACCTGTAAAATTGGACTGGGCAGACATGAAGCCGCTCTCTCACCCAACCAGTTTTTGCATGTTATCAAATGGATCTTCATCAACGGTCCATGGGGCATAATGGGAGTCGCGATTCCGAAATTGGCTGTCGTGATCTTCATAAGCAGAATTGTTGGGCCGTCGAAGAAATACCAGATATGGGCGCTCTACTTTATGGTCATCACCAACATCATCCTCTCCTTCGTTGCTGCAGTCTTGCTGTTCGCCCAATGTGACCCACCTGATTTTGCATGGCATCCTACGGAAAAGGGGACATGCTGGAATCCGAATATTGTGGCTAATTACTCGATATTCGTTGGGTGTAAGACATTTTCACCCCTAAAATCTGCGGAAAACAGAATACTGATGTCGTTTGCAGCATACTCGGCTTTCGGTGATTTGGTATTGGCCATATTTCCATCTTTCATCGTGTACAGCCTGCAAATGTCAACGGCAAGAAAAGTTTCGTTATCCTTGATTATGGGGTTGGGCGTATTGTAAGTAATCGTGGTCCCTAAAGTCTGCTGCACAGAGATCAACTAATCCAATTTAGCGCTTGCGCCTGCGCCATTGTTCGCACAACCAAGCTTGCCTCCATCAAGACCTTCTACGACTATACCTGGACCGCAGGTGCAAACATCACCTGGACAGCGTAAGCACCTCCCACCACCTCCATAAGATAAACAAATCTAACCTCAAGCATAGTGCCGAAATGAACGTCATAATCATCTGCGCCTGTGCTCCTGCCCTCCTCCCTTTGGTGCAACAGCTCACAGGCCGCAAAGACTACCGCTCCAAGCCAAGTCCACAAGGCACCAAGATTGAGACTGATAATACGCACCGCCCACTCCGCAATGGGATCGCTTTAGGAACTATGCCTGGAGGATCTGGCACTGTGAATAATACTGCATATACGGATGCGAGGAGCGAGCATAGTGTACCGGAAGGACAGATCAAGACGAGTAAGGAGACGTATGCGCACTGGGAGGCGGTGTGAGCGACTTTCCTTTGAAGTAAATCTGCCGGCGATAACGAGCCGATTCCATGATAAAACTACTAAATCAAATTAAAATTACGTCAATAACATATCTCCCAAAGACTCTAGACTCGTTTTCATCAACTGGTTGCTCGAGTACTCATATATGCTAGGTAATTACTGGCCTTTACTAAACCCGTTTCATCTGTATATTACATTTCATTCAAGCAATCACTTCCAACTCCCTAGTTCAGCAACTTTTATATGTAAAGCATCCTCGGGCAGCCACACGCATTTCCCACTGAAGAAATCGTATATTAGGGTTTGTATGCTCTTGATGGTAGATGCGATATCCTGGTAAACTGTCTGACGATTTTGAATTTGAATTTTGTTTTTTGGTGGCGGGATTGTGAAGTATCAGCTGGCTGTTTTTACTCCGTGTTTTTAACGCCTTTTGCATCCTTCATAAGTTTGTTTTCTCGCCGAGTGCCTCCGTTATTCCGGCTGCCTTTTTGGATGCGATCCTGGAGTTGTGGACCGGTGCTACACCTCGTCCTCTAAATCGTCTCTTTCACACGAACGTAAAACAAAACAATCACGCAGCTTTTAGGCTGTTCTTTGATGCCCTGCAGCGCTGAAAAGATTTTCCCAACTCCCCGCAGAAGCAGGACAGGAGCCCCAATATTCCTCAAGCATCAAAAGGAGAAAGCTGGTCTGCGGTCGAGCCTGGTTACATCAAACTACCATACCAGATATCGAGATCTGCCGGCCTATTCACTCTAGCAAGGAAAGGTGGGATGAGAAAGCAGAAGCAAAAGTTCCTCATGGAAGTATTGAGGACGGGCCGAGTAGGTATTCGAATATTTTTTTTAAAAAAAAATGGGGAATAAGGCCATCCCACCATCTCCAGCTATACCGAAATCACGACTATCATCCAAGAGGATCTCTTAACTTGAAAATCAATCACGCACATCTTCTATTTCAGATCCCCAAAACCCAGATATCCCAATGTTAATACACGTTTCCCGCTCGAAAATTTGGAAAAAGAGATCTCAGAGCGATGAATTCCCTTCACATGTAGTTGAGCGAAGGAATAACCGGGAAGCATAAAGCAATCTTAAAGCCTATCGCACACCCTCTGTGCTTTTTATTCAGGGAGCTTCCAAAATAACTATATCGATAGATCGATTATCCGCTAGCCTTAAATACATGTTTAATAATATAGTGGTATTATTAACTACGAGCCTGTATGGTGAATAAAGAATGAGAGGAAGGCGAGATAGTCGTGGCAGCCCCTATCTTTACATAGTGTTATAGCAAGTGATGAGATAGTAAAGATGTTAAGAGGAGACATTTTTTCGCGTCTGTAGTAGCTTGATCGTTACTGGCAAAGCTTTTGGTACCGGATATTTCTTCTCGAATTCTATACCAGAAGTCTACTGGAGATAGTATATTCGCTGCTGCTCTCTTCACGGACAATAAAGCAAGCACAAATTCAACCGCAGACTGATATTGGAAACGGAGGTGAACATTCATACCACAACAAGCGACACCAATGAAAATCAAAGAAAGCACAAAAATCAACACAAATATCTTTCGTCAGTGAATACCAAACCCAAGACTCCCACTATTGCAAAAAAATCCACAAACCTTCTCTCTGCAGCCATTGATCTCCTCAGATTCCATTTGAAATTATCTTTGTAAGAAACCTAGTTTACATCAATCCTCGCGAAATCAGCAACAACCTAACGACCAGCTCTCATTGAGAGCAACAAGATTAGAAAGACAAAATCATGATGGAAAAGTTCTTGATATATCTCGGGTCAACATAGCTGTACTGACATCATAGCTAAGGTCTTAAGTAATTATTTACCTTCTAATATACTTCTTGGAAATAGAAATAAAGTTAAGTGAAAGATGTCGTCTTTGCAATAGGAGGTAGCACCTAGCAAAAGTTATTCAGTTGTTTGTTTATGAATAGGATAATCCAAGACGGTAAAGTAAGCAATATCCAAACTCCTTACCATCCATCCCTGACCAGCTAGACGGAAAAAATGAATAGAATCTTAGTAATATAGCTGTATTGACATCATAGCTGAGTTCCAACAATGATTATACCCTGTGGCATACTCCCTGGTAGCAGGGAGAAAAAAGTGAAGGATGTCTCGATGCAATATAAGATAAATGCTACCCGTGATTTCGATCGTTTGTTGATGAATGGAACATTCAAGATCGTAAAGTAATTAAACCAAATTCCTTATCATCTATTCATAACTTCTAGTCGGACAAACACACATTTGAAAAGAAGCCGTTTCACAGAATCTACCCAAAAAACCAACCGTTAAAATCATGGACAATAATTGCTCGTGAGAAAAGCCGGATGATATGAAGCTCCGAATACCATATTTCTAAGTAAAGCTCATGACACGCACCTCCCAAAGAGAAGGGAAACAAGAAGGTTTGTTAGGCATATTCGACCTATTCTTGCAGTCATGCAAGAATACCCCCGTGCCGGATGTTTTTTTGATTGATTCTTGCTTTCTCCAAATCACTCTTTCTAATCCCCAATACGCCAAATCAACTGATCTCAAGAACAAGATAGGAAACCCCTCCATCCCATCCCCTCCATCCATCACCCTCATCCCCAATCTCCCAACCCCAAGCAACATCAAACTAAGCCTCCTTCCCCTTCCCCTTCTTCTGCTCCACCTTCAATAACAGCGCACGATTAATATGCGGCAGGACACCTCCAAAAGCAATCGTAGCGCGAATCAGCGTATCCAGTTCCTCATCTCCTCTGATGGCGAGTTGGAGATGGCGGGGGGTGATGCGCTTGACTTTCAGGTCTTTGGCGGCGTTGCCGGCGAGTTCGAGGACTTCGGCGGTGAGGTATTCAAGGACGGCGGTGACGTAGACGGCGGCTGGAGGGGAGGGGTTGTTTATGTTAGTTTTGAGTGGTGTGAAGATAATTTTGATGAAGGTGGAGCTTTGTGGAGGGGAAAGGGAAAGTGGGGTGATTCTGGAGGAAAGGGTCTTGTGGCGTACCTTTGGCACCGACGCGCATCTTGTTCTGTGTGTTGTTCTTCAGAAATCGCTTGACTCGACCGCATGGGAACTGTAGGATAGAGAACGTTAGCTTTGGTTTAGGTAGATCATTTGATTCAAGGCTGTGTAATGGTGCTGATGCATTCGACGCGTCCGTGGGTGCATAGCGATGCAAAGTGGACGAGTGATGTCTTTCGAACGATGACCATCGATTTTCGAGCGCGTTCATGAGAGAACGTCCTCATCCCAAGTTTGTTGCAATGACGCGATGCTCAAGTTGAGAACAGCAGAGGTCGCAAACACGCAATCTCCAGAGCCAAAGGCACTGACCTGTAGTCCAGCCTTTGCGCTGTGCGACTTCTGACTCTTCCCAGCCGCTTCCTTTGGCCCTGCTTTCCCACCAGTCGATTTTCCTTTCCCACCAGGCATATTGATCGAATTTTCGAGTTTTGAATTGATGGGTAATTCGAGTGGAGAAACGCGATCGTGACCGAGGTCGAAGTAGTTTGGATTTTGGAGTGGGTTGGTGGAAAATGGAGAAGGATTGTTGTGACTGGTACGGAGCGGTTTGATGATTGAGGTTCGGAAAGGCGGCAAGACTGAAGAAGGGTGTTTTGTTTTGGTGGAATGCGATCCCACATGGGGATTAGCGTGTATCAGTCACATGATATGTCGACACACAGACGCCTGCCTGGAGGCCTTGAATAGGGGAGTGGCGGTCTGTGGACAATAGCAAATAGCCTGGGCTGTGTCTGCTCTTGCCGGTGTGAAGACATGATAGATAACAGGTTCCATGTTCTGTGAATGTGAGAAAGATTTCTATTAACCTCTCTGCTTGGAAAGGGCATATTCGAGGGAGGCAAAGCGGCTACTTACAGGAATGGAATCAAATCCTCATTAGTGCTCACCGTTGAAAAGAAATTGCAATGGTATGTTCAGTGAAACGGGGAGTTGCTGTAAAGACTGTTTGAAGTATTGAATCAAAGGATGCCCCCAAAGGTGTTTTGTTTTGAGGTGTTCATGGTTTAAGGTCTAAGAAACTATCTGTATGTAGGGCTGATCTCCCGGCAAGACTTACCTTGAATATTCCAGATCGTAGATCAACTGGGCCAATCACAAAACAACGAGATGTATGTAGAGAAATGGATATGCTTAAACCCAAACGCACTTCCGAGTGTAGAAGTTCACAGTAGTATTTGATCCTATCAATCAATGCCCTCCAACTCCCCGCTATGCTATGGTATCATAGAGTAAGTCGATATCTCGATTGCCCTGCAAATCATTCCCCTACATAACGACACAGTCCTTGTCCTCCTTCTTCGGCGCCTGTTGCCGCCTCGTCGCAGGCCCAGAACGATTGGCATATATATGAGCCGCGTTTGTTTGGCTGTACGCGCTCGTTTGCCGTACGGGTCGACTTGCCTGCGCTGCACTCATGTCGACATTTGCTCTTGAAGGGACTTGACCATAAGATTGGTTATTGACAGGAGGCGGTTGGTAAGCAGGACCACTAGCCGCCTGCTCGTACGTTGGCGGCGGTGCATCATCGAGTCCAGTCTGCTTCTTAGGCGGACCCCGTTTGCCTCCTCCCCCCCGAGGCGGGACAGGCGGCCGGCCGTTACGTCCGTCGGACCGAGATGAATTTATGAAAGCCTCTGAAAGTTCGTCCTCATGCCGCCGGCGGGCAGCAGCTTCCTGCCGTTCGAGATCTTCCTCTTCTTCTTGAAGTCGCATTGCCAAAGCCAGATCATGATCTTCTTGCATGGTGGTGGCTGGTGTGACAGTATCTTTCTCGTCAGTGATAGAGAGCTGCGAGAATGCGTTCGTGATTGGAGCTCTTTGATCGTTGGTGGGAGAACTTTGCTGTCTGCTGCGACCGCCGGACTTTGACACTGTAGTCCAACCCGCCTCGTTTGTTGCCGATCTTGATCCTGCTGACCGCCGATTGCTGGCTACGTTGTTTCCTACAGGACGGAAGTCGCCTGAGAAAAACTCGGAGCCTTCTCCGCTGATGTCGACTAAGCTTTCCCAAACAACTTCATCATGCCCAGCGTAACCCATATCAGTAACCAGGGTAAAGATGCGCCCGGAGCGAGGCTGCTTGTACAAAGTACTGAAGTGATCATTCCTAAATAGAATTGCGATAGCCCCTGGTCGTAGGGTTTCTGTAATCGTGTCAAGACCGTAGTCCGTTAATTGAGTTGGTGAGGTTGTGAGAAAGTGTTTCACACTGGCGATGTCTTCAAGTAGTCTCTGTTCTTCAAAACCAAGTCCTTGAGACTCTAGCTTGCTTTCAAGATCTTCCTCTGCGAATAAAAGGCTCTGCGCGTCTTCATATGTTGTTGCACACCTGCTGAGCGCGGCACAGACTGGGTGGTTTCTTCTCGGTAGCCACCCATGTATAAGTGAGATTGCAAAAGTACTGTATAATCGCATGAAAGGGGTATCCTCGAAACCGCCTGCTTTCCTGCTGCCTGAAAATCCGCTTGGAGCCTCATCATTGGACATGTCTAGGAGACTCGTAGGTGCTACAACTGGCTCTACAAATCGTGGATTGACATTCATTCCAGTGTGTAGATTGATGAGGAATGCATATAAGTCGCTCACATCGGGAAGAGATTGTCCTGCATCCCCTCGTCGACCTGACATCAGCTCGTCTATGACGGCGTCCAACAATAGACCAAGGCTGACTTGCTCTCGGACACGCAACGTCTCAACAAGGCCTGTGCTGATGTGACCAGGAGTAGATAGGACCAGAGCGTTCACAAGGGCCAACAAGGGGCATGGGCCGTTGGCATTTTGTACCATGATTGGAGACCTCCGAGGATTGATTGCAGAAGAAGCGTCGTACCAATTGACATGCCGTATCTGGTAAGTCTGGTTTCTCTGCTGCTTTAGTCTGGCTTGCTGGCTTTCTACTTCCGCTAAGTGACGTTCTGGCATCGTTGTGGGAGGAGACGGTAACGGCTTGCTATCGTTGTTAGGATTTGGTAGCTCCTCGCCAGGGTTCTGAAAGGGTTGAGCTACTAGCTCTCGCAGCTCGTCAGCATAGGAGACGCTGGACACCGGTATTGGATGAGTGTGTTCAATCGGCCCTGTTTGATTCCCAAGTCCTACTGGCTCTCGTGTGTGGTAATCGTCATATCGATTGTCAGTAGCAGAAGAAAATGCTGCCTCTTCCTGTGGCACTGAAAGGTCGGCCCACGGATCGGTGGGAGGCGGTTGCTTGAGGTCTATAGCTTGTGTGTTTGATATGGAGGACGGATCTCTGGCAATGGAGGGGTTTGTAGGGATCTTCTCCGATTGATCTGCCCACACGGCTGTACTGTTTTGATTCCCGGTAGCTGCTAGCGGCGAAGTATCTGAGTTGTCATGTTTGGTGCGAAAGTACGGATTTGATGATTGCAAGTAAGGGTTGTTATGAGACCTCTGGCTTTCAATTGAGGATCTTGGTGTAAGGTCTGAAGCTTTGACTTCAGGTGACGTCTGACCGTCATTTGCCCAGGCATTTGCGCTGCTCTGCCCTATTTGAAGGGCAGCAGGAATATGGTGTTTGCTGTCTGGATGATTCGGTACCTCGACTGCAGAAGCTCTGGAGTCCCTTTCAGGCGCCATGGAAGTAGGAG
The DNA here is from genome assembly GCA_000442125.1 of Opeltia flavorubescens. Lineage (NCBI taxonomy): Eukaryota > Fungi > Ascomycota > Lecanoromycetes > Teloschistales > Teloschistaceae > Opeltia > Opeltia flavorubescens. Next base: position 2,531,166 of record KE546965.1, on the reverse strand, counting down.
TGACTGGGTATGGTAGGGAGTTCGGATTGTGCCGAACGTTTATAGGAACCTTCACCATGATGCGACCTGTTGAGCTCGTCATTAGTGAGTGACCAATGTATGTAGTACGAGATTCCATAGACACACCTATGGAACTGGAAGTGATAATGGACTCAAAGGCGTGCTGTGCGCATATGGATCATGACTGAAGCATAGTAGGATCAACACGACGTTGAGAGGAGCAAGTACCGACAGTGACAGTTGTCAAAGGGACAAACGACAGCCCCGAGGTATTGTTCGACCACCTCTACGTAGATGACCGCGTAAGTGCGGTACGTCGTTGTCGCCTAAAGTTGCTGGAGGCTGTGGCTGAAGGCTGTTGCGGATCGGTCGGGCTCGGTGTATCGGGCCCGACGCATACTAGAGTTATTCAAATTAATCTCGAAGCACTAACCCAAGACATTGCTACAACCCGGACGAAGATGCATCCAGATGTGGTCAGGCCAAACTCTTATATTGCCTTACGCTTCCCATCTGGCGCACTTGCCGTCCACGAAATAAAGCTCAACACGTACGTGAAATAGCTTGAGTGAGGAGACTTTGCCCTTTCCAAAGACCTAGTGCATCATCTAACATTGAAAGCAGGACAATCTCGATCGGAAAGTATGGCAGCTTCGAGACCAATCACCTCATCGGTCGACCTTATCACTATACATATGAGATTCTTGATTCGGTAGACAAGGACAGCACTGAACAATCTGGGCTTCGAATAGTTCCAGCCGCCGAGCTCTACGCGGATATCAAAGAGGAAGATGGCCGAACACCTACAGATCCTGATGAGGAAGAGAGGAGAAGTACCAAAGAGAACGCCGAGTATGAAGTAGTGGATCCTAAGGGCGAGGTCCTGCTTCGGACTAATCGCAATATTGTTGACGATGCACGAACTCAGACGATGACAATGGGTGAAATAGAACAGCTTAAGCTCGAAGGAAAGGGGTCCGGGCGAGACCTCATTGCCAAGATACTCGATTCGCATTCCGCATTAGATCAAAAGACTTCTTTCGCGCTTGCTAAGTACACGCTGCGCAAAAGTAAGAAATACCTCCGACAATTTACTGTTCTTCCTATGGATGTGCCATTGCTAGCCAAATGGGTCTTGACCGATAGAGATGCTGGTAAGATTATGGAGATGCGAGAGGAGACGTTGGCATTGATCGGAAGCTGGTCTGATATCCATTTCACACCGTCACCCTCCGATGAGACTGCGGAGTCGCTAAAAGAGTTTGGCCAGGGGCGTTGGCTTCTGGTAGATGAGACAGGAGGGCTGTTGGTGGCCGCAGCTGCAGAAAAACTAGGAGTACTACATCTTTCCAGCGATGAGGAGTCAAACGGATCGGTCACACAAGTAACGGACGGCGTTCAATATCCGGGAGACGGTGAAATTCAGTCACAGCCAGATCGACCACAAGAACCACAGCCTGCCGTTGGCAAACGAAAATTTACATTCGCCCAATCGAATACAATCACCCTTGTTCACGCCAACTCCCAGCCAAATCTTTCCTTATTGCGCTACTTCAACTTCGACGCCGCCAATCCTATGCCCTCGCACCCGCTATCTCGCCACTTAAGAACAATCTCATGGCTTCAGTTGCTACATCCCGAAGATGATAACGCTTGCACAGAGCCAGAGACTGTTCCCATAGAAACTCTCCAAACGTGGAAGAGTGGCAAGCGAAGTAATTACCACCGCAAGCGGCGGCGATGGGAGCGGACCACATCCATTGTTTCTGAAACGCAGGCCGGCGGCTTCGACGGTCTGGTAATTGCTTCCTTCATGAGCGCAACTACCATACTACATAATCTCGTACCTCTACTACGCGGAGCAGCACAGGTGGTGGTCTATTCACCTACCATCGAACCTCTTGTCGAGCTTGCAGATTACTACTCCACCGCGAGACGGGTCGCTTATCTGAATGACCCACCCTCTGCGGAGACAATGCCTACCGAGGATTTTCCTGTCGATCCTTCGCTGCTGCTTGCGCCTACGGTGCAGACAGTGAGATGTCGACCTTGGCAGATCCTACCAGGAAGAACACACCCTATTATGACGGGAAGGGGAGGTGCAGAAGGGTACGTATTTCACGCAACAAGAGTACTTCCGGCAGAAGGCGGAGTGCAAGCGAGGGGTATATCGAAGAAACGCAAGACCGGCCCAGGCAACGGAATGCAGGAGTCGAGTAAGCGGAAAGAGGGCGAGCAGGAGACGTTAATAAAAGAGGAAGATGACACTGCCATGCAATCATAGATCGAAAGCTAGGCAGCGACAGGTAGTTCTTCATGAATGTTGCCGACCATTTGCCGTGTCTCATAATGATTTCCCCATGAATTTCCGCTTCGTGAAACTAAGCCACCACTATCGCAATTGTTAGGCCAATTATTCCTGTCCATCCTCGCAAAATGAAAAAAAGCACTCACTTTCGATGGCGCATTACTATTGCCAGCATACAGCCTCGCAACCAAGCGTATCGCTAACTCCTGTCTCACCTGAGATAGATACCTAGAATTCCTTATCAGCCATCATACGGCAACCGTCAATCCTACAACAGTAGTTGCAAACATACTGTCTCAAAGTCTCCGCATCTTGCCTATCCCTCGGTGCCTCAAACGCCTGATTCAACGGAAACGCCGCATCACCGGGAATAGCGAAATGATCCAGTGCCGTATTCAGCAATGCCTGTCACCAGCTCATCAGCCCCATCTATCCCCGTAATCTTCCTGCCGCCATCCAAAAATGACCCTTCTCCTAACCACCCCAATTATAGGAACAAAGAAACATACCTTCTCCCCCTCCCTCATCCCCCCCACCTTCGGCACCTTCCCCAACATCTCCCCCACGCACAAGATCCCATATATCAACAACCTATCCGCCGGTCCCTTGATCTCAAAATTCCGGAAGAATGTGTTGGCGCGGTATAAGGAGAGGATTTCATCGAGCGGGTCATAGGATTCGTGGTCTGGGTCCGGCGAGAGGTCGGCGGGCGTGGAGGGGGGGAGAGCGGGAAGGGTGTAAGCGGGGCCGCGGGTTCGGGTTCTGAGGGGGGAGAGGGGGAAGTTTGCTGGAAGGAAGGAGTTTTTGTTAGCGAGGGGATTGAGATTGATTGGGGGAGGGAGGAAGGGGAGGGTGTTGGTTACCGATGAGGCGGACGTCGGTGTCTTGGAGGAAGATGGAGTGGTAGGCCTAGGGGTGGGGGTTAGATTCGTAAAGGCATGATATGGATGGGCTACCTACGGGCATTGTAAGGGGTTTCGTCGTCAATCGGAATTGGGGAGATGGTGCATGGCTTGATTGCATAGTAAGTACATTTCAAGACGTTCATGGTCGTAGGGCTGAACTAGCGTTACTTTTATAGATCTCGGCTCTTCGACCGACATTTTCAGTAGTTGCAGGTGGTGGAAAGAGGTTGATCCTGACATTCATTTGGTTCTTCTATTGATCATGATTATCAGACTTGAGACTCATCTAACAAGGTATATACGGATTACCAGCTGGCCAATGGTATTCCCTTCCTCCCTGCTCTCCGATGACTCTCTCCGCAATCCTTACAAAAATGACAGACTCCCTTGTTTCCCCAGGGCATGTTCACGTATGGAAGTTTGTTATTCTTCACCTGCTTTCTGAACCATTTCTTGATCATCAACATCGTTTCTGCGGGCGAAAATTTGCAAGCTTTCTTTTCTGGGCGCCTTTCGCGCACTGGTAGCGGGGCCCATTGTATCGTTGGTCTTCTACCAGCGATTGGGTCGGGCTTGCGTTGTTGCTTAAGGAGGGGTGAGCGTTCTGCGAGCAGGGGGAGGGCAGACGAATCGTCTCTCCATGAGACTTCGTACCCTAAGCTACTTCCTTGTATGCTTGCGGCGTCAAGCCGGCTTTCGATGGAGGGAAGGTATGTATACATCCTTCCTTTTCACCGAGTGGAAGTGTTTGTAGTCGAAGAAAAGGTCAATGGAGAAATGAGAATTGTCAAGATACGTCTGGCTGAGGTGAGGCAAGGGCAATTGAGTTGCTTTTATTACAAGCACCATTTTGTGCTCTAAATTGCTCAATCAAGTGACGTGACTATACTGTGTCTTTGTCTCTCGACTTTGTCATCATACTATAGACTGAATGAAAACGGACAAAGCAAGCGAACGAAGTCTTTGTTTCCTGATTGGGATGTTTCTATGGTATTGTGTTCAAGTCCCGTCTGCTCGATTTTCTCATTAGTTCGATTTTCTATCGACATCAAATTCGTCACACTAAAGACCCGATTAGTTCTTTTCCAGTATTATGTTTGGTGGCAGCTAGCTTGATATTATTATTTCTACTCGCTAGCATGATGCTTCTTTCATTAACTACAATCACTCAGTAGTATAATGCCATGCCTAGTATAAATTGTCTTCGTGTATTACCATTCTGTCACACAAGGACAATGCCTGCTGTGGAAAGTGCTCAGCGCGTTGTGTCGGATTTATCTGTTCTTTGTTCCATTGGCGATTACCTTTTACGACAATACCCATTATGCAGACAATGCCGTTGTGGCTTTGTTGTACAAGAACGCTCATAAATGAGGAAGCAGATCTTCCCGACTACAAATTCGGGCAGCCTCGAGGTAATTTCCCTTTCGAGTACTCATCACCAACTTCCATTAACGGCAACACCACCCACTCCATTTGATTCAAAAAAGACCAGAGCCACTTGAAGCGTTAGTCCATTTTTCCACAACCTGTACCGCTTTGGAAATGGCAATGTGTCAAGATTCGCTTATGGCGTGGACGGGTGAGGTTGTTGTAGGAATGAAACATCGTACAATGCTTCCTTCGAATGGACAGGACAAGCTCATCTCTGACAAGTCACAGGTTCGCGGCGCATCTGTCCCGGATAATAACTTCGATGAGATTGATACAATCTCTGGAGCTGTTGAACCGGTGTCTTCAACGCTTTTCCTTACCGAATTTGGTGGTCCTACTGAATGGGAGCAGAAAACGGTTCCGTTTGCTCCAGGGATCAGTGCTCAAGCTGTCCAGTTATCTGACAAAGTTAGTAGCAGACTCTCGCTCCAATTTCCGGTACCTCCATGGTCTGGCTTCGGTTCGTCTAACAATTTTCCTGCAGCGAAGACATCGCCATCCGCATCAGATTTACTTACACCATTCCAGAATGATGCGAGTGTCGAAGCCGAGAGGCAGCGACTCGAGGCAGAAGTTGAGGATTTTCTAGCATCTCTAGACCGAGACCTACTTGGTCGCTCGCCACGTCCTCCGCAACAAGACCTCGAGGTCTCAGAGAGTGGAGAAATCGCCGACGACCAGCTATACGACCACATCGCAGCCAAACGTAAGCGTCAAGCTGCCAAGGGTAAGCATCAAGAGGGCTCCTCAAAGCCAACCAAGCGTGCCCGCCGCAACCCTCGACAAGGGTACTCCATGATGTCCTCCACCTCTTGCACCGAGAAACGATACTACGACGGACCCTACCTAAACTCCACCCCCCTCCACGAACAATCATCCTACATACCCATAAAACGCCTCGGTACCGGCGGTCAAGGAACAGCGCACTTGTTAAAAACCCCCAGCCGCGGCTCCCTCGTCGTCTGCAAAGTAATCCCACACCACCAGCATCACACATACTCCCAATCCGAACTCGCCCTCCTCCGCGACGCCTTGCCGCCACACAACCGGATCGTGAAAATTCGCTCCGCGCTCGTCTCCCCTTCCCAAACCCAACTTTACCTCGACTACTACAACGGCGGGGACCTAGCCTCCTTCATGGAAAAATACCACTACGGTCTCATCTCCCACCCCATCCCCGAAGCCTTCATCTGGCACACCCTACTCCAATTATCCGAAGCCCTAGCATACATCCACCACGGCTACGACCGTACCGCTACCCCCGCCACCGGTCGTCAAAAACTGCCCGAAAAATGGCTATCCGTCATACACCGAGATATAAAACCCGCCAACATCCTCCTCCAGCGCGCGCCATCCCATTCCTTCCCCGAAGACCACCCAGGCCCAGAACCCTACCCTCGTCTCGTACTCGCGGATTTCGGCCTCGGGTTACAAGCCACATCTTTCTCCGAGTCCCCCGTATCAGACTACGCGATCGGAACATTCGCCTACCAACCCCCCGAATGCCCGCACCATAGCACAAAGGGGGATATCTGGTCCCTCGGCGCCGTCATATATCAGATGTGTACCTCTTATCTCCCCTTTGAGGAATATCTCCCGGAATGGGTGGAGGATTTACATTCTTTTCGTATATGGTGCGATGGACTTGCTTTTGAGGAGAGGAGGGGGATGTTTAGGGTTGTAGGGGAGGGGTATGGGAGGGGGTTGGAGGGGTGCCTTTTGGGGGCGTTGGAGATGGAGAAGGAGGGGAGGTGGGGGGCGCTGGAGATGTTGGAGGGGGTGGAGGGGTGTGTGGATAGGAGGGGAGTGAGGTGGGAGGAGTTGGTGCCGTGGGTCTGGGGGTAGAGGAGTAGAGGAGTAGAGAGGAGAGGTGTTTTCTCTATTCCATGATCTTCCAAAGGAGAGAAATATATATATATCTCTCCAGATTATATATAATTCAAGGAAAAATGCTACACACATGTCCAGATCATAATCAAAATCACCCCCTCTGCATTACATCCACAAAAGACGAACGATTTTTCTCGTTGAATATATAAAATAAGAAAAGACTCAGTCAAACCCTCGCTTATAGTCCCTCAACACAGCAACCCCTTGTGAATTTACAATTGAATTACAAAGAAAAATAGATAAATAAAGCATTCCTGCCACTCTCTCTCCATACTCCGCCAGCCAAAAAACCCCATGAAAACGCCAGAAAAAGCTCAGTGTCCGCAAGCCCAGGTGGAATTTATAGCCGGATCTAAACCTTTCCTAGACTTCTCCCACTGTCCCAACAAAAAGTACAAGACGCTAACAGGAATGAGTGGATAATATTCCACGTGATATCTTCAGAGGCTCAAGTATCTTTACATCCTATTTTAAAAAACACGATTTTGCGTACTGAAAATGCCATGCCATGCCTGGAGTCGAGGAATATATATCAATGACAAGAGCAAGTGTAGTGACATAAAAACTTGGATCTAACGTTCATCATGTCACCAAGCAATGAAATCTTCCATGAAGAAAATCCCTACGAATAAGAATCATAGATCCCACCCCCAATACCTCTTTCCCCCCTCCCACTTCCCCTCCCCATCTCCACCCCCTCCCCATCTCCACCCCCTCCCGCCCTTCCCCACTTCCGCCCCTCCCCTCAATCAATCTACAGCACCCCCTCCCCCCCACTCCTCGCCATCCCCAACACCTCCTCCAACCCCGAAAATTTGACCTTCCCATCGAAGAACTTCTCCCTCAAGCGCATCGTTTTTTCCCTAGGCACGGCCGTAGCGCCGTCGATATGCCATTCATCGCACATGACAGCTTGCACGGCGTAGAGTTGGTCGTTGTGGAGGTTTTCGTGGACGTAGGCGCGGATTTCGGAGGAGGGGGTGTGGGTGAGGGGGAGGGGGCGGTCTGTTTGTTTTGGTAGGGGTTAGTTGGGGGTTTGGGTGGGGTATGAAGGGGGTGGGGTTCGGGGGAGTGGGGTTTGCGGGGCTTTTGGTAGGGTGGAGGGGGAGCAGAGGAAGGGGAGGGGCCGTGGTTTTTAGCTTTTCTTTTCTTTCCTCTTTTTTTTTGGCCGTGGTGGAGGGGGAAATGGGAAGAGGAAAGGGTGTAGAAGACTTACTGTAGAATTTCTCCATGATTTTGATGGCTTCATTGTAGGTGCCCCATTGGCCACAGACGTAGGTGATGGGTTCCTATTCGTACAGCTCGTCAGGAAAATCATCTTCTGCTTGAAAAAATCACCAGTCACTAGTAATGGGAGAAAAAAAGAAGAGGAGACATACCCATTCCAATTCCGTAGCACAGAGTTCCACAATCGCCTTGCCCACCTCCCTCGCCAGCGTCCAGGACTGCGGCTCATCACCCGTCCCCCTAATCCTCGCCGTCCACTCATCCAGATTAATAGGAAACTCATCCGGAACAGGTCTCATGTAACTCTTCTCCTTGGGCAGGAAATAATCCATGAACCAGCCGTTCTCGATCAACGTCCATTGTACGTCTTTGGCCTCTGCTTTCAAGATCTGGCGGAAAGGTTCGCGCGTGGTGCCGTAGAAACGGGGGCGGTCGGGGAAAGCCTCGATGTTGCCGCAGTACTCGGAGGGCATCAAGCGCTTGCAGGAATTGGAAGCGAGGCAGGCGGATAGGAAGGCACGGTGGATGGTGATGTAGCGCTCATCGTTCAGGTTGAGGAAGGAGAGGAGGGCGGTGGCGTTTGTCTCGTTGAGAATTGAGAGGACGGAGTCGTGGGTATAGTCACTGACGTGGATGGGGACATCGCGGGAAGTAAACCATCGATCCCGCTGGCTTCATGTTAACGAGGGTGCTGGACTTCTCAGTGATGAAGTGGAAGAATGGCCCAGGCAGAGGGGTGGAGACGGGGGAACATACTCCTCTGGAGATGACCACTACATCGAATCGTTCGTCTGCGAGTAAATCTTCGCAGACGAACTTTCCCATACTACCCACGGCTGCGAGCGCGATAGTCTGGCGTGAGGAGGCCATGATGTCGAGGGTAGGTAATTGCAATGATGTTGTTCGTGCCTTGGTGAATTTGACCGAGTGGAAGACCAATCAGAGCAATGATTTGGAAGAGGAGGCAAGATGCATATTTATCGATTGCAATCGAGACCATCATGACGATCTCGTCGTCGATGGCGCACATGGCTTGCAGGAAGTGAGGAGAAGAGTCGGGATGAAGACAATATTGATAATGTTTTAGCCGACGAAGTTTAGAGTAGACTTTTGCTGTCATGCCCTTACAAAGCTTCCTGTGGGTTAGAGAGCATCATTCCGTACCAGGAGATCAGTCCTCAAGGGTACCATGAGCTTAAAGCGAGTACTTCCGAAAATGATTGCTCGTATCCAACCGATAGAATTGATGGAATGTCGTCGTTACACGAAGGTTCTAGTCATCTTAGCTGCGGGAGCTATTGGCGCTTCGGAAGCGGGACGATGCTCCGCCCAGTAGCGGACCGAGCGGGAGCCATCCCCGCCACGTTATATCCCGATCTGATCGAACACGATCGCGATGAGAACAGGCATGCAGTAGTCGATTTGAAAGACGGGATTTTGGCTTGCGTGGGATTCTAAAATGGTGATCCCTGTCATCAAAGACTGTCTTGCATTCTCGTTCATCCCCACCATAACCCCACGCTCTGTGTAGGCGCAGTACTTCTGTACATGCAGGCTGTCACTTTCTCTCCACATTCTTCATCCTTGGCGTCATGCATGCATTCACTAGCCGCTAAACTTGAACACCTTTCTTCTGGCTTTGCGTGATCATGTTCTGACGCAATTTGGCTATGGACCTCCGCCGTGATGCTCCTCGGCAACCAAGACCTTACCTGCACCATTGTGCCAGCGACTCCGCACTTGGCGCCTCCTGAAAATGCAGACTAGACATCGATCATCTTCGAGCTCAACCGCCAAGACATAAATTAAGTTTCGGCCTCCATCATATCGCGAGCATGCGGGTACATCGTGAATGTAACGGTGCTTTAGATTATGGAGAAATCTAGGCTCGGTCGTGAATATCTCCGCGGAAAGACGATGATGCAAGCTGGACCCAGCATCCTCATGCATTCACTGTGGGGGTTCTTCGTCGACGTGACTAAGGTGATGGACTGATGAAGATGCGAGAGAAGGACCGAACCGCAAGCATTGCTCTATAGAGCTAGACGATTGAAGCGGAGCAGAAGCGAGGGTGGCCGTAGATCGACGCTCAGATTGTAGCAAAGTAGTACAGGCTTTGAGGTGAACGACAAACAGCAGCGCATTGAATTGCGTGGGGGTGTCCTTCTCCTCAGCGAAATATGCAGTCGTGAGGAAGACAGACGCATACGAACCTCGATACACGGATCTCGAGGGTCAACTATTTGCTTCTGACTTTAAGGACATAGAGAGGTTTGCAAAGAGGTAGATTTACTTCATCTGACGGTAAAAGCGACTGCCAGGAGTCTAATAAGGATACGACCTCACTTCTTCCTCTTTTGTCGGATCAAGACCACTGGCAACCTGCTCATCGTGTTTGCGATCAAGATAGCTCAGAAGGACATCGTCGAATGTATGTCTTCCCTTGTAATACGCCATATTGTCATCCCAGCTTCGAATCGCAGATGCCAGACGGCCCGGAACGTATGGCTCTTCAGCGAGCTCTGTGATGGGGACGATGTAGGTTCGGAACATAAAGAAGACTGCACCTGAACGTGGTAATCTACAATACTTAGCATCAATGCTACCCAGAGTGGTAACCAGTATCCATGGAACGTACCTTCGGATAGTCTGTCTCTCAGTCCGGTAATGGAAGTTCTCAACCGGCATGTTCTTCTCCCCAGCACCTTTCGCAAATTCCCTTTCGTCCACCGCGTCCAGACCTTGAACATACCATGTATTCCTCTGGACTGGGGAGTCCGGTTGGATTCTCCGAAAAAGACTCATGACTCCCTTCTCAAGCTTCTCTTTGAAACCTGGCACTTTGCCATGATCGATGTGAATCTGACTCAATGGCATGCCCATCCTCTCATCAAGGTTCCACAATCCAGGCATGACAATAGCGCCGGCAGATAGGTAGTATTGACCATCAGATTTTTCCAATAAGAGTGCAAAGTCATCTTGAACTAGTCTAGAGGCCATTTGCATAGGGTCCTGTTTGAGCGGCCGCTCCACGATGTTGAACTGCTCCCCCGTAAGCAAATTGTTGATTCCCACTGGTGTCCTCTTGAAAAGGCTTGGATATCGCTGTGATAGGTAGTCACTAAATTCTTCCAGCAGCTCGTATGCCGCTTCCAGCGCCTGAGGTTCGGTCCTGGCGACCACACGGTCTAGTTCTGAAATTCTGCGCGCTTTTTCGCCATGAAAGTAGAGGTACTGATTATCGAGCTCGATCCACTCATCCCAAGGCATACGCCGAAGGCCCATTGTAATTGCGTACTTCGGTCCATGATTGTGAGGCCGATACGGCAGCGCTTTGGTGTTTTGAACGGACCAGTCAGGATATGGAGGCGGAATGGGTCGTTTGAAGTCCGATGGAACCCAAGTTCCAGGTTCTCGAGAAGGTCGTTTCGGAACAGTACTAGTTTCGCTCCGCTTGCTTCTCGCTTGTGATTTTGTGATAGCATCAAGTATTGACCTTATGAGTCCCACGGCGGCCCAGATGAAGACAGCGGAGAAGAAAATCACAACCAGAGATGATGGTAAGAATTCATTGATGTTGGATATCATGGTGAACGAAGGCTGAGCCATGTGTGTAGAATTGGTGAAGCTCGTCCACTGTCAAAGAACCTGGCGACAAGTCCGAACCATGTTTGCTGGCGGTATTTCCTAGCCATCCGTATGTCATCGCCTACCTGCAACAAAGTTAGGCTACGCATGATGTCGCCTTGCCTGCCGTGATAGTCCCAGTCCGATGTCGGGGAGGTGAAAGAGCGGAGGTTGATCAAGACGACCGAGGGTATCCTGGTCTGTCTGGTATGTAGTAAGGCGTCTATTGCCGTACAGCCGGCATTGATGCATGATTTACAATGATATGCACGCTCTCGTTACTAACTGCATGATCTTGCCGGTCGTTCTAGTGCTCCGTTCTCTTCGCATGCATGCCCAGAATCAATTATGCGAAGTTCATCGAGGTAACGATGCGTATGCCGAGTCATGAGTCGGCTGAGAAGATACTTCTTGCTGTGCTTGAGATACAAGCGATGGGGCGTACAGACCAGCCCCGCTTTGATCGTTGATCGTGCCTTAGGAGAAAAGATGTCAAATTTTGAGATGTTCTCATCGTGTGCTCTGTGGTGGTGATCGACTATCGAGTGGCGCTAGTTCTATTCTCACGTTGAGGTGGAGGCTGTCAAAATGAAGAAACTTGAGAGCTTCCCAAAAAGGACAGCGTAGGTAGAAAAGATAGTAGATGTTCATGCTGTATGCCTTCAATGAGGAAATGAAAATTCTGAGCTTCCACTGGGGGTATAATCGTCCTCAAGCATGAGCTCCGATGAAGCACCATGTTTGCTCACAAAGCTTTCTTACACCAGCATTTCGTCACTGATATACATTCAGCCCTATCCCATTCACTTGTCTCAGCCTCAATTTCCCGTACCATGTGCCAAGATCAAAAACTTGGAAATGCCAACCAAGTACCCGTATGTGTACCTACGTATAAACAGTACATCAAATAGTTCTCAGAAATCAAGTTTTTGGCTTCAATAACATGATTTCCGGTATGAAAGTAGCAAGTTACATTTGAGAACATAGACCTTGTTAAAGAATGACTTTTTCCCCTGAGCTGTCTGACAATGAATGTCTCACACGCTGCGCTCCTGTAATTCGAGACCAGTCTGCTTCAAACAACGCTGCTCATGTAGTGAACGTTCTTAGCTTGAAAACAATATTTTCACCACAGAATATTTTGGCTCCTCCTCATCCTTTCTTTGGACCCCCTTTGCCCTACCCTGCGGGACCCACCGGCTCCAAGTCAATCTCTTTTACCACCCTCAGAATACACTTACCCACCAATCTGCTTGAGCCCAGACTTCTCGTCCTGTTCCAGCGGGCTCGTCCCCGCCTCACTGGCCTCCAGGCTCAGTGAGGAGCTTTCAGAACTCGACCTCTCATCGCTGACTTTTCCAGTCCCATCTTCCTCACTTCCAACACCTCCCTCGGCAATCTCTCTCTCATCCTTTTTCCCTTCAGGCTTAGGCAAGAATCCTCCTTCAATAAGCCACTGCACATTCTTTAAAACCGCCTCCTCGACTCTCTCGCTACTCGCTAAATACTGTTCCGGCACGACCTCATCCGTGCCAACGCTGCCCGCAGATTTCTCCAATGTTGCTAGGAGCGGGAAGAGAGGGTGTTCCGGCCCAGCTGCAAGGACCATAGCTTCAATGCTCGAAAGCCATTCAGCTTGGGGCAGGGAACGGAGGGAGTAGCCGAATTTATGTTGGAGCGTGTGCCAGAGGGTGGAGAAGGGGAGACCAGTCCGGATGCGGTTGATGCTGTTACTTGCGCTGCCGCCGGTGGACTTCGACTCAACCCTTTTCTGGAAGAGTGGAGAAACGACAGCCCCTGCAACGGCATCTACGTCCGCTATAAACAGCCAATGATCCTGTTCGTCGGCGTTGTAAGCACCTATTTCGAGGCAAGCGGCCACAAGCCGCCAAATGAAATCTGTGAGATTTGCGACGCCTCTTGCTGGCGAACCGATGATGTAGCCCGGTTGAACGATATGTAAATTCTTGTTTGCGAAGGCGGGATGGGTCATGCAGTTCCTTACCAAGGATTCGGCGACGAATTTCGATTGCGAATACCCGTTGGTTTGGCTGGCGAGAAGGGCGTTCCTTGATTCTGCTTCATCATCGAGAAAGGTGGGCCGGCGCCCACCAGATACGTAAATGAAAGTTTGAAGAGTGGGTGATGAGTGGAGGATGGAAAGGAGTTCCGTGCACGGGTGCAGATTTGTCGATTTGAGACCGTCGTAGTCTGTGTTGTAGTGGACGCGGGCCCCGTTGTGGATAATTGAATCAATGTACGTATGATGTGCGACTCCGTGTTGTAGACTGTGGAAATGCCCGTCACTCAAGCCTAGCCGGGGTTGAGTTAGATCACCAGGCCAAACGTGTAGTCTTGAAGTGTAGTCGGACTGCCACCAGCCATGAGATTTTGCTTTCTGTGAAACGCTTTCGAAGCCTTCGCTGGCAGATGAGCAGCGCACTAGAGCGTACACGTTGATGCCAGGCTTGCTCAGGAGATCTTGAAGTATTCCAGCACCCAAATAACCCGAAGCCCCTGTCATGAATATATGCCGAGTCGCTGGATCGATCGCTTTGGGATTGAAATTTCCGAACAAATCCGCGGTATGGAGCTCAATCTCTTTCGAGAGATTGAGGTCACTGACGCCATTCTCGGACCCATCTTGACCATCAATCAAGTTGGCCAGAGTCCGGACAGTGCTTGAGGAGCTGTAGAAGTGTTCCATCGGGATTTTCACGCCGTAGGACTTTCGTACAAACATCGACAGCGACATGATCTGAATGGAGTTAATCCCAGAATTCTGAAGAACAAAATCTTGACCCTGGAGCTGATAGCCCTGGGGATCTCGCGAGGCCACCATCTCCGCAACAGCGGCACTGATCGCCTGCGCCGTTGTCTCAGCAGTATTGAGAGGCGAGGTATCGAACTTCACTTCCTTATGACCCTGCCCAATCCCAAGTGGGGTAGAGTCAAGACTTCCGATCCAGGCTTCCACCGCTCTCCGGTCTACCTTGCACGAGGTGGTCAAGGGCATCTTCGTAATTGTAAGGCACTCTGAGGGGAGAGTGTAGTCAGGTAAGGTCTTTGAGAGGTGTTTCCGAAGAGTATCGATTGACAAAGGTTGATCGGTATCGATGGTAATAGACTCGGCACTCACTCGTGGTGAGTTCGATTTTCCGAGCTGTACTACGGCAACAAGCTGGCCGGAGAAACATCCTTGATTAGGGAATACCACTATTGAAAGAGCCAAGCCAGGAATACGAGCCAGGTGATGCTCAACCTCCCCAACTTCAACTCGCTGACCGCGTATTTTGATCTGGGTGTCTTTTCGCCCTACGAAGTCGGATTGGCCATCGAAAGAGCCGACGTTGTATCGCAGAAGATCTCCAGTCTTGTAGAAGATTCGGTCCTGGAAACCCAGCTTTGCTGCCCAAGCGGGATTCGTGATAAAGGCAGATCGAGTCTTTTCTTCGTCATTAAGGTATCCTCGTGCCAGGGTCGTTGAAGCAACAAGGACTTCACCGACGCCGCCTATGGGAACAAGGTGGTCGTGGTTGCTGGGATCGACGAGGACACAGATAGCCGTGTCCAGAAGAGGCCCAATCGTCAAGGTGCGGCTCGTTTCATCATCATTGTCGACATATCTCAAATGAGTGAATTGAGTTTCGGCCGGGCCATAAGAGTTCAAAAGTCGAACCTTGCCTTTCAGACGCCGAATGATCTCCTCTTTGTAGCATTCGCCAGCGCATATCAGGGTCTTCAGCGTAGTGACATCATCTGGTCGCAATAGGTTGGCGACCGATGGCGTTAATAGGGCGAGATCCACCTTCATGCGGTTCATGACTTCGGAAATATTATTAACACGGTCTTCTTCCGATGGGATGCAGACACAGCCCCCAAACACAAGAGTGGTCGTCATGTCGAGGATGGAAATGTCAAAGATGTGGGAAGCAAATGCGAATACACGAGCATTATGATAGCCCATTGCTTCGCCAGCACATATGGCGTGGGTCCCGATAGGTCCGTGTTCATGGACCACCCCTTTCGGTTTCCCCGTCGAACCAGATGTAAATAAGACAAATACTGTGTTCCGAGGTCCGACAGTTGGAAGGCGAATATCATCAGCCCTATCTTCCAATTGTGTGTAAGCAGTCTGTGCCGACACCTCAACAACCTTGGTCCCCATCTCGGCGAACAAGCTCCGATACTGCCGGGAAGTGACGACCATCTTTGCTCCCACAGATGTCATGATGTCCTCTATTCGTGATCTTGGGAAGGTAGGAAGGAGTGGAACGAAAGCACCGCCCGCTTTCATGATTGCCAAGATCGCTACTACTGTCCACCGGCTTTTCTCAAAGGCAAAAGGGATCATATCTCCCAAACATAGCCCTTCCCGTATGAGTTCATGAGCAACAGTGGAGGAAGTTGCTTCAAGMTCTGCATAAGTCATTGATCCGTCCCATGCACAGATTGCCTCGGAACCTGGCTTTAACAGTGCAGTAGCTCGAATTAGATCATGCAGAGCGCTTGGGCTAGCGTACAGATCCCTTGTATTCCAAGATCGTATCAACTCCTTGTCCTCTTTACTGACTGAATCTATCTGGCCAAAATTGCCGCCATCTTTGAGAGCAAGTTCGACTAGGATCGTCTCAAAAGTACGGGCGATGCTTTTCGCATACGAGTCACAGATCTTGGATGACCGATACTGAAGCGCCATGTTGCTCGCCCAGTCAATCGACCCTACACTGAGAATTACGTCAAACTAGTCGAGGTCAGTGACATGAGGCGAAGAGGACACGAAATGACAGTCGGTGGTGCAATAAGTACGGAAACGAAGGAGACTGTCTCAATGTCGATGAAAAAGCACCGCCAGGCCTTGTTTGTTTGATACCAGTGTTTTGGAAGGAATTCGGCGAGAAAGAATGCCATTACAACTTTTAGACTCAGACGTGAACCCCCATAAAGACAAGAAGTGAAAATCGACACATACGATCAATAACAGCATAGAAATCTTTTGTATGATATTGGAGAATCCATGTAAGATCACAAAGTTTTATGATAACGAATGGCAGCTTACACATTGGGCCAAAGCATCTCCAGTGTATTTCTTTCGTCCTTGAGCTCCTAAGTCTTGAGGTGCCGCCCACAAATGTACCGCCGTGTTGATCTGTGTTTCTTGAAATCCATGGCTGGAGATGTCCTGATACAAGTCAGGTAACCACTCGCCCCATGCGCGCTCCAAAGTATTATGATATTGAAATATTCGTGCGTCGTCGACTTTGATCGAGAAGCTGTTGCCCTTATCACAGACCCCCTTTGCGTTGTCATCGTCAAAACTTAACAGCGTAGCAAAGGAAATCGTGTCGCTGTAGACATAGCTCCGTAAAAGTTTTGCCCACGCTCCGTAGACAACATCGACTGACACCCCGGAAAATTTCCCCCGATCAGCCGGAATCTGGTCATTCTTCAAGATATGGATATTTCCGATCCTGTCCGTCTGGATCTTTGCTCTTGCCGATGTTTCAAGACGGCAAGCTTCAGAGGAGAAAGCTGGACTTGTGTCTGCCATTTCTGTCATACCGACTATCAGAAGATGGGATAGGGACAATGGGAAATGAGAGACAAGGCGAGATACTGCCAACTGGTCTCCGAGACCGGATCATGAAGTAGTGAATGTCGCCATTGGCAGCAAGACTGCCGTCATGGCCAAAGTCAATTGAAGGGTGTCGCCTGATGCAATCGAGATGTTCACGCGGAATTCGGTAGGAGAGATGCAAAGTAAACTCCTGAACAGCATCCTCTGGACTTTGAGGTGGAGACGAGCATATCCGAATAGACACCAAGACTCGGGTCTCGAATCGCGAATATTGTTCCAATGCACTGATCTGTGCTAGTGCTGAAGCATGTACTTTGTAACCATCTATCACCAGCTCGCTTCTGATGGTATACCAAGCGAGGTCGTGATGCATTTCGTACCGGCTCGGCCCTAGAAGAAGTAAACGCATGAACGTATACTCGCTTGCAGATAGAAAGATACCTGGTTGACACGTATTGATACATCCGAGACTGCAGATCGGGCGCCAGGAGTCATTCGTTCGATGCCCGTCATGAAAGGGGTTAGCCAGACTTTGCCTAAGGTTCAACTCTGGCAAACCCAATCCACAGCCGAGTATCCATTGTCGATGCCATTGAGCAGAAAGGGCGCGGAGATCCTCGTTTGATGATCCCKCCCTATTGAGGTCGATTTGGGATCCATCGAACTGAAAGTGTTATACTGGATACGCAGCATATAGCGGTGCCATCTCCGCATTTCCCCCGTACTTGACCAAGCGCGCCATTCATGCAAGTCCTACACCCACCCGGTCAACAATAATGCACGAGCAAGGTCCTGCAGCGATCTTCTGCAGTATACTTCAATCAAAGGTACATGGATGAAAAGGGTAACGACTTTGACGTCGAGAGCTGACCTTTTCTCTCGATTTCTTCACACCATCTCTCGCCTATCGATCTGCATCTACCCCACACATTTTGTGGCTGCTTTACGAAATCGATTCGGGGATTCTACATCCCCTTTCGGCTGTAGCTAGGCGAAAAATGCAGCTACGAGTTTGGTGAACTTCCGAAAGGTGACGTTGGTTCTGATCGCTCGTACATATTGCCCTCAATGGTCCACTGCTGGATGCTGGAACACCATTCTATTAGCAAGCTCTGCTCTTCATCAGCAAACATCAAATAGAAAAATTCGCAAGTTGAATACTTTACTATGGACAATCCGAGCAATCTTCTCGATTATCTTAAATCCAAGACTCAGGTCGATGTCGACAGTTTGGACATTGCTGGTGAACCCGTGGTCTTATACAGCCACTCGGTAACTAAAGCTGACCTTTCTCAATCCTGCAGTCTCGAATGAGCTCGGGCCCTTCGTCGACTGTACTTCGAATCAGGTAGGACAGACTCAACAATCAGATCAGACACTGCGATTGATGGAATTGACGCTCTTCAAGGCCGATGCCTATGGCGAGCTCATCAAGCCGCAGCACGCGGACCTACTCAAGAAAACAGCGGCCCTCGCAAATGAGATCAAAGGACACTATCATTCCGTCAACTTTGAAGAGCTTGCCATGGAGCTCAGCGTGAGTGAACCTACCTTGACTCAGCCGTTGACGGACAAACAACAAAGATGGAAAATTTTGCTAATGCTTGAGGCAGATGCTCACCTTGGCTCAGTCAATCGCTCCTAAAATAACCGGCGCTATTCTGGTAATGGTTAACCCCCTTTATTGCTATTCAACGCCGAAAATCGTCGATAATGCTCAACGTGAGTTCTCTTTTCATGTCAATTGAAAAGTTACCTGCTGAACCGATCACACATCGACAGGCTTTCATCGTCTCTGCAAATTCTTGCAGCCTGACTTCGACC
The DNA here is from genome assembly GCA_000442125.1 of Opeltia flavorubescens. NCBI lineage: Eukaryota > Fungi > Ascomycota > Lecanoromycetes > Teloschistales > Teloschistaceae > Opeltia > Opeltia flavorubescens. Next base: position 2,512,373 of record KE546965.1, on the reverse strand, counting down.
TATCTCGACTTATCGTCAAAGTTCCTAGTACTTGGGAAGGTCTACAAGCCTGTCGTAAGCTGAAAAGCTTGAATATCAAGACACTTGCAACGACTCTCTACAGCCTGGAGCAGGCTATCCTTGCCGCTGAGGCTGGATGTGTTTATATCTCGCCGTTCTTGAACGAACTGAAAGCCACATTTTCCGAGTATGTTAGCCTCTGATTCAACGCAGTTGAAAATGCCTGACGCTAATGCACTATCGGACGACCATTAGCTACCACGACCCCGCCCCCATCTTCGATATAATCGTCAACTGTCAACGGTACTATGAGCAACATTCCATCTCAACTAGAGTCAAAGCTTGTTGCACAGTCAACGTGGAGCAGATCTTGCAGCTTGCGGGTGTCCATGCGTTCACCGCCTCTGCGGAACATCTGAGGGAACTAGCAACCATGGAGGAACCTATTGTTAAGGTTGCCCAGCGTTCCCGATTCAAAGATGAGGTAGCCACTGTTCACAGTAGTGGGTATGCAAAGGAAATCGCCAATGGGACCACCAACGGGACAGTCAATGGAAATGTCAACGGTGAAACAAATGGAATGACAAATGGAAATACTAACGGAGACACCAACAAAAACAGTGAGGAAAAAATGGAGAAGCTTAGTTTCATCGATGATGAGTCGAAATTCCGCCTCGCCTTCAGCCAGGCCGATGAAGGAAGAGCCCAGTTGAAGACGGCACAGGTACGATCACCCATTTCTGAATCTCTCCTTACACTTGTTGCTACAATTTCGACAACCAGCTGACTGAAAATCTCGTCAGGCGCTCAACCTCTTCTGCGAGTACCAAATTAAGGCTGAAGCATTGATGAGAGACAACGACATGACAAAGATTGGATAGAAGACACAGGTTCACCGCCACTTCTATCACTCTTTGGCCAAATGCCAGCATTGAAGGAGGCGACAAAAGCTGATGGTAGTCGTGCCTTCTATAAATGACATCTGGCCGAAGAACGTAAGAATCAAAAGACAGCTTAGGAAAGGGATTTGGAAGCAGAAGTCATTCTTTAGTGTAGTGGGACTGACAGCCTTAGCGCATAATTGATCGAATAAAAAGAAAACTAGTGATGGAACAGTGAAACCTTGACCTCACTCGGACTCTCCTGAATCACAACCCAGCGAGCTGCGTTGAGAAATTTTTAAGGCTGGTAGGGCGAGTGGCATGCCCACAACAGACCGCGCATCTCGCTAGGTCGAGAATTGATGGTCAAAATCTTCGCTCGGTGCATTGTGGTAGACAAGAGTCCACTTTTTTGAGCGGTGATATATACCATTAAGTGTTACTAGCCTCTCTCCATCTCGACCTTCATGCTGGAGGTGTGAGGAACAGGTAAGGAGGGGCTGATTGCGTGATTCCGGAAATCGAAATTCAGGTAAATTGTGATCAATGCTACAAACACCACCATGTTAGTGAACTTTGTATCTTGATGGGCAGAGCCATGCCAATCTCGACTACCACCGTGGCATCAGGCCCTTGCGTCAGGCTCGCCCAGTCGACTTTGTTTTTCCATTTTGACAGAGCCTCCGGTATAACGATAGACGCCCACGGCAGGAAGAGAAGTCAGGACAGCCATCGTGGCCATCGTGATAGGCCAATTCGTTTCTTGATAGAAGACACCGGCCCAGATAGGGCCAAAAGCTGTCCCAGCACCAAGAGCAGCGCACATCAGAGAGTATGCTTGGGCGTAAGCGCCGCCCTTTCCGAAAGTATCAGAGTGAGTCTCGCTAAGTATGTCGACCTCGTAGAATAAGTCTGCAAGTAGAGGGGGTAGAATGAGGTTCAATCCGATGCCTATTTACTCCAGAGTTAGCAGAACTCCAGCAAAGCATTAGGCCTAGTCAGATTGTTGAAAACAGGAGGTTCACTTGCCAACGAAGACCAGGAATATGCAAAGAAGAACTTTATCCAGTAGAGCATTATGTGCCACAATAGCCATCAATGCCAAGTTCAACGCGGTGCATCCTAACCCTGTCAGACATACGATCTTTGAACCGTAACGGTCAGACAGAGCGCCAAAAAAGGTGCCGAAGAGACTCGGAGATGTGATTGTCAAAAATATGACTCCTGCCCCCGTAGAAGTCCAATCAAAAGTTCGCTTCACGAAGAGCGGGAGGACGGAATCAATGCAAGCTAAGAGCATCGTGTGCGTAAAACACCCATAGATGGCTACAAGTAATCTTGGAGATTTCACAAGCACAGCCGTGGTGGGAAATGTCCGAGATATCCAATTATTGGAGCGTTTCGATCCCGAATGTAGCAGAGATGAAGTCTCATCCGGTGGGGCTGAACGTTGCGTTGTATCTTCGATCTCTGGTACCGTCGATTCATGATCACTGCGCGCGTCTTCAGTCTGTTGGATACCTCCATCAGCTGAATTACCGTTGGCATGAGCCTCCTTCTCGTGCCATTTATCAGCTGTTCTCTTTTCAATCATAAAGCCACGAATAACAATATCGAAGGCAATAACCCCAAAGAGAACTATGAAGACCGCGTAATAACCGAGGTAGTCGTAGATGATGCCGGCGAGGAATGGTGAGAAGAGAAGGCCAAGTGTGTTGCCACTGAACACAAAGCCCATCCTTCAGCATATTAGTGGCAGATCGTAGTATGTCCGAAAAGAGAACCATACCAAGCGCCAATTTCATCTGCACCGACGGCATCCGCGACGAGGGCCAGCCCCGCGGTGTATATCACACTGGCTGAAAGACCTTGAAAGATTCGTCCCACTACCAAGACCCAGGGATGGCGGCCGAAGCAGAATAGCATGGTTGCGGCGAAGGCCAAGACTAGACCAAAGAGAAAGGGCGTTGATCGAGAACCGCGGTCAGCAGCCCATCCGGCAATCGCTACGATGGGATGAGTATGTAGGAACCAGCAGACAACCCGAGTTACTTACGAGCCCCACCACCGAGGAAGAGACCGAAAACCATCAAAAGCAATGACAACCAGAATTGTACTGTTTTGCCGAGTCAGTACTTGGGCAATGGCGGCCGAGTGAGGGTATAGATTCACCGTCATCCTCAGAGACGCCAGAACGTTCAACGAGTGAGAACGGAAGGACCGGAACAATCTGTGAAATTAGTCATCTGGATGGGAGGATCAGATCGATGCAACTGACAGAACCGTAGAGAAAGCCATCCTAGCAATATGTCAGCTGTAAGAAGATTTGATCAATTGCATTGGGGCATACTGTGAAGCAAGCTCCGAACGCTGTGATTCCAATGGTCCATTTTGAAGATCTGATTCTAAGGTATGCTGGTGGAGAATGCCACCAATCCTGCACGGATGACGTCCAAGACTTACCCATTACCGAGGAAGGGTGATAGCAAGGAAATAAGAGGAGCAAAAAGCAATTTCAAAAAACAAGAAATCAAAGATGAGAGGGATGGAAAATAAGAGATGCTGGTGGTAGGGAGGATGGAGAAAGAGAGGAAGAAAATCCGCCTGGGTGATTGTCAGGCATCGTAACGCTTAGGCCACCCTGGCAGATGAGGTCAGGATTGGTTCGCCATCAGATTCTGATCTCAGATTAAACGAGGATACAGATCCTCTCCGCATCTTGGCGGCCAATTTCTGCATCCGATCAAATCGGTGCGGATCCGGCCCGTCATACAGCAACGACAGGCAGTAGTTGAATACATAAGGACGAGCTCCTGCAGACGCCACATGGGGAATCCGAGAAGGGCCGAGAAATCAGGAAAAGTCAGCGTTCATGATTGTTACTCGCCTGTTGAGGTTGGGCTTCACTGCGCAATCTATAGATCATAGAATCACCGAGAAAAAACAATAGTATAGTGGTGTATTGACACCGGACATTGGTACCTTAGCGACCCATAGGAGGTTCAGAATTTGGTAGCAGAACGGTTTCTAGACGGTTTTTTATGGGAGTCGTTTTTTACGCTCAGGCCGCCTTTAGGCAGTGCCAGTTTGCGTACGTCCCCTTTTAGAAACCGTTTTCCTTAAAAAATCCGTCTTTCTCATACAACTTCCTAGTGAAATCTACTCGAAATTTTGAGAAGTTTTCTATACCTAAAATTACCACTTAATCTACCGGTCGCATGCAGTCAGCCACTATACTACCCCTACCACCCACCATCCACCGCCCTTAAGGAGCCCGACCAGTTCCCACGGGAGAAAATCGCGTGAATCGCTCGAATTTAATATTAGATTTTTAACAGCGTTGACGATATTACTACTAGGCGTATTCCGAGCTTCGAAGCTTAGCAGTCTTGGCAGTTTTATATAGTAAATAGACCTTAGAAATAGGCGGTTCCTCTTCTAGATACGAAACCCTATAGAAACTGAACTAGTACGGTTATTCTAGAAAAGCTGAGTTAGATATAATACGTACTACTAAGGCAACTGCTCAGCCGTTCTACTACTAGCTTATTATAAATACTGCCTAAAGGCAGTTTTATGAAGAGGAACTGTCCTATAACGGAAATCTCAAACCATAGCCTTCCGCTAAGGTAGGAAGGGACCATTGAAGGGTAGTGCTCGATTGCCCTAGGCTCAATATAGCTAGGCCGCTCTCAAAAGGAAATCGCGTCATATCTTTACAGACGCGTTTGCACTTCCAAAATCTGTCTATCATGTCCACGACTACAGTCTAACACTTGTGCTAGATACTGATCCAGCCAAACCTTACGACATGTCTGACTACGAGGATGAGATGGAGCTTGATGCTCCACCAGCGAAATCGTCCATCACCTTTAGCTCGGACAACACGAGTGCGAAAGGCAAACGATCCGCTGCCAATCTGCCCATTGAAGCTGAAGATAGCTTGCCATGGTACCCGACATTTCCTTTCTACGTAGTTATACACAGTCTGATTGCTCTAGGGTAGAGAAGTACAGACCCAATACACTCGATGATGTTTCCGGCCACCAAGATATTCTGGCCACCATCAACAAGTTCGTCGATTCGAATGTCCGTCGACTGCCTCAGCAGTATGGGCTATCGGGCTAACGTGGTAATAGCGATTACCTCACCTGCTCCTATACGGTCCTCCAGGTACCGGTAAAACATCGATAATTTTGGCTTTGGCAAGAAGGATCTATGGACCAAAGAACATGCGGCAGATGGTGCTGGAACTCAATGCTAGTGACGATCGAGGGATTGATGTAGTACGGGAGCAGATAAAGACATTTGCCAGTATGGGTTTTCGATTCTTGCCCAAGAACCTCCAAGCTGATCAGTACTTCCAGGTACCAAGCAGATCTTCACCGCCGCTCCTCCCGCCAATGGTACTTCCCTCAATTCATTCAAGCTCATCATCCTCGACGAAGCAGACGCCATGACCTCAACAGCGCAAATGGCATTGAGGCGCATAATGGAAAAATATACCGCCAACACTCGGTTCTGCGTCATAGCGAACTATACCCACAAACTCTCTCCAGCCCTCCTATCCAGATGTACAAGATTTCGATTCAGCCCGCTAAAAGAGGCGGATATCAGATCATTGGTAGACCACGTCATAGAAAACGAGCATGTCCAAATCCAAGAAGATGCCACAGCAAGCTTGGTCCGGTTGAGCAAAGGCGACATGAGGAGAGCTCTGAATGTACTACAGGCTTGTCATGCCAGCAGTAAGACTCCATGCATCATTTCCCCAAGACTCTTATAATACTGATCTCCCTTTCCTCTAGGCACACCACTACACATCAAAGGGCAACCACCGCCCGATCCCTCCAAGATTAAGCGAGAAATGATCACAAACACTACCATCTACGATTGTATTGCAGCTCCCCACCCCGACGACATCGCTCTGATCCAAGATACGCTTCTCAGAAATCCCGATGTCACGTCCTGCCTAAACGTCGTCAATTCTCTAAAAGCAAATAAAGGCCTAGCATTAGCGGACATCGTGACCGCCGTGAGCGAAGGTCTCGCCCAACTTGAAGTGCCCCCGCAAACGCGGGTAGCATGGCTTGAAGGACTAGCGGAGGTCGAATATCGATTGAGCGGGGGTGCGGGAGAGACGGTACAGACGGGTGGTCTCGTGGGCGTAGTCCGTAATGGGGTTGATTTGATGGAGCACGGTGGGACGTAATGATAGCTGGCTTATAACCATTGGCTAAAGCTCGGTCAATTGTTACATGTAGCTCTGATGATATATATATTTGAGAAGATACCCCAAATGAACCGAGACAAAGTTTTTAAAAGTCCCCACGTACTTGAACTGGAGTGCTACTGAGCCAGTAGGAACTTATCCGCGAGAAAATGGGAGACTGCCCAAGAACGAGAAGGCAGAAGTGTGTTCAATCATCAGATAAGATCATTGGCATCTGATCCTCATGAGCTGGAAGGTCAAGGAGACACCAGAGAAGAAGAAATTTATACGAGGAAGCTGCTAGCACTTCGGATAATAAGATTCTATTTCGCCTACCCACCCAACCCTCTATTCGACGAAAAATATTAATTATCTTCTAACTAGTCAAGCTAGATCCATGGCTGCACAATGATATCAAAGACATGTTCAATTACAGCTTCGGGTATAAATCCACAAATCATTATATCCGAGTATTGAAACTTATAATATATCAAGCGAAGGCCCTAGCAGTTACACACACACATCTCCAGACCAATGACTCTGTCCCCATCAAAGCAGACAGGTTGAATGCCCGCCTCCCCTCAATCCCATCGCAACCCAAATCTCCCAACTCCAAACAAACCTCACTAGCCCCTTATCACCACCACCACCACCATCTTCCCCGAAACACACCCCCTAATGAAAACCCTCGCAATCACACTTCCCAGTATAAGAATTCTCATCATCGTCCTTTACACGGCAAAGCGGATAAGCAAGCTGCCCGCATGGGTTATGTACAACAGGGTAGAAAATTAGGATTGCTGGAGTCGGTGTAGCAGAGTTTACCTAGGGGGGTGCATTTTGCGGTGGTGGTGACTGGTGATAGGGTAACGAATCATCATTGGTATCATTCACTCCTTTTGGTTAGGGGATGGGGGTGGGGTTTACCATGCTGACTCTTGTAATAACGATGGAAGGGATTTTCTTCTTCGTTGGCGGATTGGGTCAGAAAGTGCCCGGGCTTCTTCGCCCTAGCGCCATGTATAGGAGTATGGGTATCAGCGAGGTCCGTCTTGATCAGAAAGTCTGTGTTGGGAATCGGCTCTGCAACGGCCCCGGAGATGAGGGACAGGGAAAGGATGAGAGAAGTGATTGCTGAGAAATACATGTTGGCCTGAGAAAGCTACGTGATATATCCCTTCGTGATAGAGTCTTGAAAAGTTTCTTCCTATAATGAAACGATTTACTTCCAGATAGACGGAAGTGTTTATCATCTCTAGCTTGAATTTAAGAGAAAAACTGCGTGATATCCTTCAGCACATATACATTGAGAAGGGGAAGTCGAGAACACCTACATCCGAAAATCCCAGATCTCATGAGCTGACGGAAGAAAAAATTCCCGTGTCTCTTGCAGAGGAAATCTATAAGCTTGGTTGCATGCTTCTCCTCGGTCTGTAGCGTCCGATAGATCGGCATTTTGGCAATATAAGTTTTTGAAGCTATCAACGTGCCATTATAGCGCCAATAGTTGAGGAGTCGTAATCGGAACTCAAGGCCAATTTACGCAACGGTGAAGGGTCCGGGGATACCGCAGCATGTCCTGATAGTGTAATTCATAAGGAGGGATTTCGGCTTCACTCGGTGCAATGCAGTCCTTAAGTATGATGAAGCAAGGACATACACCGAGAAGCCTACAGAACAAGCAGATGGCATCTCGAAAACAATGGCGTGCGTAGCCAATAGACAGTATAGAGAAGCAACGGCGAAGAAGTACGAGAGGGGAAATTGCAGTAACCACTACGAAGGATAAACAAAACAAGTTGCTCGCAGGAGTGTGTATGCATTGAGATAAGAAGAGAATATGTAGATGATCTTGCAGAATCTTGCATACAACCCCCTCAGAAGAAATCGTTTGGACCGCGGATCATGATACAATACTGAATGTGTCTCTTGTCAGTTCGAATAGGAACGGTGGGAGGATGTAGGTGAAAAGGCAGACGAGATGGAGGCTCGGAAGGAAGAGAAATGTAGTCACTTGACATTGCACCAGTTACGATCACCGGCCCGAATCGTAGAGTCCTTGATGGTCTACTAGGGCCAGGTTTTGCCGCCAAATTGTCAGAGGAAAAGGTAGGGAGAAAAGAGACAGAAAATCTTCAAGCCATCTAGTGTTGGCTAAACATGGGGTCGGAAAAACGAATGCAGAACCTCGGTATGAAACTTTGCATATGCCATTATTGATTGCCATGTCCTCAGCCCTCCGATATATTGTGCATCGAATTTGTGCGTAGTCCATAGACATTGTCACAGTACCCCCTACACCTTCTTGAGATTTTCAATCAGAGGACAGCAATCGCAGGCACGATGGGGAAAGTAACATTACACTCTATGAAGGGGTAGCGAATATATTAGAAAACCCGGGCAAAACATCATCTGCAAGCTAGCATCTGCGAGTGTTGAACTCGAAAAATTGCTGAACGGAATCTTCCCAAGATTTCAAGCGGCAATCCCCTTCCCCCCCCTTCCCCTCAGCAAGGCCACGACTGTGGCCTCTGGCGTCATAGGCATGTTGAAAGCCCTAAAGCATGGCGCAGAAGGATCCGGCCCTGCCCAGAGGGCTACGCTAATCTTCCCGAATTCTGAAGCAGTCACACCGACCCCAGTCCAAAGAAGGATCCTCCCCGTCGCAGGTCCTCCTAAAGTTCGGGGGGCAATTATCACAACAAGGCACATACTTCGGATCCTCTGGATTCCACAAGCAATATTCGCGGTACCCGAGGCATTTGGCAGCATTGGCTAGCGACAGTGAGACCCGTCGTTGATCTGAAATATTAGGGTAGAGAGAGCTTGAGGCTCACCGTGTTTCCCAAAAAAACGGAAATTATATGCCTCCTTCACGGACTGCATCATCAAATGCGCGGGTGCCTTTTCCCGAGCGGAATGCACAGGAGCATGGGTGTCACCATTTCCCACATCAGCCACGGCCACCTTGATCAGTAAGTCTGGGTTGGGAATAGGTTCGGCGATGGTCCCGGAGATGAGGGATAAAGAGAAGACGAGGGACGTAATAGCTGAACTTGAAAAACGCATTGGGACTTGGGGAAGATACGTAATATGCCTTTGTGATAATAGCTTGAAAGGGAATTTTTGTAAGTTTGATCAAATTCTAGACTGACGGATGTGTGTGCCTTAATCTTTACCTTGAATTCGTGGAAGACTGCGGCGTCCTCGTGAATATATACCAGGGTACCGATCGATAGAGATTTCCTAGAAGCGAGATCTCCGATCCCATGACCTCATGAAGGGACCATCGCCAGTGACTTTTGCAGAATCAGACTCCAAGATGGTGTCCATATCTTGGTCTGTACGAACGGTATCATCTAGTTACCACGCCTCGAAGCAGCTAAGGCCTCTCATTTTAGTGCCATATTAGAGAGGTTCATCGAGCCTCCACGTATCGATGATGCTTACTGAGCACTGAGGTCAATTTATGCATCAGTAAAAACCACGGGGAGTCTGGTCCGTTTTCCGGCGAGGAGGAGTTTATTAGCAATGCATCGTGGCTCGAAAACCAGATCTTGGCTGCCTTGATGGATGCATTCCTCTAATAAGAGCAAGCGAAAAGACTATGGGTTTTGCAGAACGAACAGGTCCCGTCGACGGATCTCCGATGCACAACGCAGAAATAACCTGGTAGACGACGACCAAGAAGCATGAGTGAGGGAAATGAGGAGAGGATGCAGTGCAGCCCGCAATGAAGATTGACAGAATGAGTTTCTTGCAGACAGTTCGAATGCATGGTCAACAGAGACAAATGTACAAGTGGACGAATGACAGAATACCAGATGCGTTCTGATCGAAGGACTTACTCGTGGATCAGCCTACAGAATCTACAACATATGCCTGTCAGAGGAAACTACAAGTAAACAAACTAGCGTAATCTCATATGTAGATCTATTGGAGGAAGTTCTAGGTCAAGGAAAGGCTTGCTGGGAATCATGTACGTCCAAATTGAATAGCATACGAAGATGGTAAGTCGAGATGAAAAAATATCTTCCCACATAATCCGTGATCATGTGACTTTGTATCTCCATCACTCCATGCCATGACGCACGCCAAGTCCAGATATAAGTCTCCATCATCCCCAGCAAAGCTTCCAGCTCCACAATCCCTCCTTTATCCCAGCGAGCGAACCACCCCAAACCATTGAAAACTTTAGACAGACAAGTACCAGCATCTTCGAATCGCCAAAAAATAAAAATAGAAGAAAAATTCCGTCTGCCTCATCCACCCTCAAACAATGACCGAACTCTCCTTCGCAAAATCCTTCCTCTCCACCCTCGATGCCAGACCCATAAAGCTCCAATCCGACCATGTCGCCGACATAAAATCATTGGAGCTGAAAGGTCCTGTAAGAACCTCCTTTCCCTCTATCCACTATTTCCCTTTCCCTCTCCCAAGCAACCTCTCCCACTAACCAACACTCAATGATATATAGTACACACTCCCCCGCTACCCCTCCTCCCCATCCATGCAACCGCGCCCTTCCTCATCCCCAGCCACAGCAGCCCCAACAACCTCATCCTCCTCAACCCCTCCATTATCCCAACAACAACAACAACCCCCCACAGACACCCCCTCCCCAAGCATAACCCTCCACCTCAAATCCCTGCGCTCCCCACCCCTCTCCCTCTCTCTCCCTTCATTACCCCTCACCACAAGTATCTTCACCTTAAAGCAGAAAATCTCCTCAGAACTCGCTCGCCCCAGCACCGACGGTATAAAAATCCTGTATGCAAGAAAACCATGCGGAGATGCGAAGACAGTGGGGGAGGTGGTGGGGGAAGAAGGGGTGAAGAAGGGGGAGGTGGAGATGGGGGTTATGGTTGTTGGTGGTGGTTCTACTCCTGCCGTGGAAGAGAAGAATGTTAGTAGTAGTAAGGCGGAAGGTGAAGAAGGGGGGGATGTGACTATGGGAGGGACGGAGGGAGGTGGGACAGGGGTGGCGCAGGGGAAGAGTGGGGTGGAGGTTTTGGAGAGTGATGAGTTCTGGGATGATTTGAGGGGGTGGTTGATGCAGAGGGTGAGGGATGAGGGGGTTGCAGGGGAGGTTTGGGGTGCGTTTAAGAGGGGGTGGGATGAGCGGTTGTGAGGGAGAATGTGAGGTAGATCTAGCGAGCTGAAAATAGGGAGGGTAGGGGGATTTGTTGGTAGGTATTGGGAGAAAAGTGGTTGAGATATCCAAAGGCTCGTCGGAAGACGATTGAGGGTTGGGTGGTAAATAACGATAAGATGGGTACCACGTCGATTCGCGAATATCGCCGAAACTTTCTTGATATAAGCAGGATCGAAATAGCAAGCGTCAGGGTCAATGAATCATAAGCTTCGGATGTCTATGTAGGAATCGTCTCTCCATCATGCTATTCGTTTCCGCCTCCAACGCATCATATCATCAAACGTCCACCGCCCCATCAAGCCAGCCTATCCAACGAACCGAACTAGCGCTTCCCTTTGCTGATATCCTTCAGGATCGTCGAGTACTCGATCTCATCCTCATTGTTGGCTTGTACTTCAGCAGCAACGCCATTCAGAGCGTTCTTCAGCGCCTCCTTCGATGAGGCGTACGTCATACGTGGCTGTCATTCACACCACCAGTCAGCAATTGAGACTTCCAGTGAAAGGGAGAGACGGAAAAGGCAAAGGGAGGCTTCGTACAAATACCAGCGTCCCCTCATCCGGCGACCACGAGATGAAAACGATCTTAGTCCTATACCATACCCCATCATCAGCAAAGCCATTCATTCCCTGCCAACAATATCGCTCTCTCGTCTCCCACGATCAATTGAATAGTCCATAGAACGCACCTCGTCCCCTCCCCCCCATCCAACTCATACTGAAAATCATAAACCGCATATCTCGGTCCCTTGCCCTCTTTCCCCTTATAGCTCGCCTTCGCATTCATGATCTTGGATTGGAAATTCTCCCAATCGGGATCCGTGGAGGCTTCTTCGACGACAATCTCCTTGTAATCGTCCGAGAGCTTGTAGATGATGTATTTGATGGATTTGCCGAGTTTCAGCTCGTTGAACTTGGAGACGCATTCGGGGGTGACGGTCACGCTGTTGGAATTGAATTAGGTGTGTGGGATCATGATTGGGGGTTTTGAGGGGTCGGTTGGGAAGGGATTGTAAGGATGATGGACTCGAGGGGGTAAGGTTGAGGGGAAGACATACCCGGATTTACTCTGGCGGTTCGTTAGCAGTGATACCCAGAGGCGCAAATGAAGACATGTCACTTACCATGATTGCGGTGTTTGATGTGCGGGAGGTAGAGTAGAAGGAAGGTCAGGAAGCGGTACACTTTGAGGAAAAGTCAGCGCCGAAGGCAGACGTCAAAGGAGGCTGACGAGTTCAAGTGTGGCGAGGCAGACCTTGGCTTGAGGTGTTGCGGAGGCTGCAGACCGACGCTGACGTACTCTGTAGGTCTTTCTTCTGCGGTAGGGGAATTGATATGGGTTCTTTTCTTTGTTGACGGCCGGGACTCTGTAAGAAAAGATGTCGTGCGCGCAAGAACAAGTAGTGGGGTTGCCGACGGTTGGTGGGGGAATAATCCTTGCCCGTAACGCCAGGCCTTTTCGAGACACATAGAAAGCAATCAACACTAAGTCCAAACACAGGTATTCGAAATTGAATATTTCTGAGGGCCACATGTAACTTGATTTGAAACTTTTTGATTATGAACTAGGCGGCCCGCTTGGTACAGAGATATGATACAGGATCTCGAATCGCCTTTACAATGCTATCAACACATGGTGCGAAATAGTCCTGAGTGGAGAGAACCAGGGGGAATAGAATTGCAAAAACGCTCAGATATCGATGCCACTCCTACGCCGGGCTAATGTGATCTGGGGACAGAGAGATGGAGACGTCTCTAGAACATCCCTCCTCCACCCATTCCGCCCATTCCTCCCATGCCGCCACCCATACCACCAGCTGGTGGGCTCTTCTCTTCCGGTGCTTCTGTGACCGCTACTTCAGTAGTACCAAGTAGTGATGCTACACCACTGGCATCGACCAGAGCTGTCCGAACAACTTTGAAGGGGTCGACAATTCCCGATGAGATCATATCAACGTATTCTCCCTTGGCGCTGTCAAAGCCTTTGTTGAAGTCTGATCCGAATTCATCCATAAGCTTGCCAACGACGACACTGCCTTCGGTACCAGCGTTCTCAACGATAGTTCGCGCAGGACGGGTGATGGCGTTCTTGATGATACTAACGCCCAGTTGCTGATCGAAGTTTGATGGTTTGACAGCAGCAAGAGAGTTTGCCGCTGCCTTGAGCAAGGCAGTTCCACCTCCCGGTAGAATGCCTTCTTCGACGGCGGCACGTGTGGCGTTGAGAGCATCGACAACACGATCCTTCTTCTCTCCTACCTCAATCTCTGATGCACCTCCAACCTTGATCACAGCCACACCCCCGGAGAGCTTAGCAAGACGCTCCTGTAGTTTCTCCTTCTCGTAGTCTGATGTAGATGGGTCGTTCATGACACCGCGGATCTGTTCACAACGCTGAGCAATGGCATCTTTGCTCCCATCTCCGTTTAAGATAATAGTATCTTCTTTGGTGATTGTGATAGAGCCAGTTGATCCGAGGTTATCCGGGGTCGCCTTTTCCAATTTCAGGTCGAGTTCATCAGTGAAAACGGTAGCGTTGGTCAAGATGCCAAGATCGCCAAGAATAGATTTACGGTTGTCACCAAAGCCAGGAGCCTTGACAGCTGCGACCTGGAGCTGACCACGGAGTTTGTTGAGGATACAGACGGCGAGAGCTTCCCCGTCAATGTCCTCTGCAATGATGACTAGTGGGCGACGCATTTGTGTAGATGCTTCCAGGGCAGGGATGATGTCTTGGACAGCGGAAATCTTCTTCTCCGAGAGGAGGATGAGAGGCTTCTCGAACTCCACCTTCTGGGCCTTGGTGTCCGTGATGAAATAGGCGGACGTGAAACCCCGGTCGAAGCGCATACCCTCGGTGACTTCCAACTCATCTTCAATCGTCTTGCCTTCTTTCACAGTGATGACACCTTCCTTCCCAACCTTCTCCATCGCATTCGAGATGAGCTTGCCGACATGGGTATCTCCATTGGCGCTGATTGTTGCCACCTGGGCAATCTCCTCGCCTGTTGTGATGTCTCGCTTATTCTTCTGTAGATACCCGACAACCGCGTCAACGGCAGCTTGAGTGCCTCGTCTTAGATCCATTGGGTTGCACCCAGCGGCAACATTTTTCACAGTTTCAGAGAAAATTGAGCGGGCAAGGACGGTGGCTGTGGTAGTTCCATCTCCCGCGACCTCATTGGTCTTTGAGGCAACGTCTTGTAGCAAACGAGCACCGAGGTTCTCAAATTTGTCTTGGAGGGTAATGGCTTTGGCGACAGTAACACCATCTGAGGTCGACGGTCAGCTTAGATCCACAAGGCAGGTTGCTAATGAGATACCTTTCGTTATCTTAGGAGATCCATAGCTTGACTCAATGAGTACATTTCGTCCTTTGGGTCCTAAAGTGGTTGCTACTGCTCTTGATAGAGTATCGACACCTTTAAGAAGAGAAGCTCGCGCGTCGACACCAAATTTCAGATCCTTGAGCGAAGTTAGTCAACGATGTGCTATGATACTCTAGTATGCTTCTACCTTGTGAGCGTATCGCTGCTGCTGAAGGCTGAGCCCAGTTGCAGCTGCTGGTCGAAGTCTCGAAAGTGAACCTGTGTTTGAGAGGGAAGGTAGGACTGAAGTCCGCGCTTTTGATGCTAGTGATCGCTGCATTGCACCCACTTCGGAGAACTTGTGCTATCAAGGAGGATGGATGGGTGAAGCTTCACAAGAAGAAGTAAAGAGCGGTAATGGGGATGATGCTACAGTAGATATGATCAGATTTTGCTTCTCCAGAAATCTATGCCATATTGATGTAACTTGAAACGGTTAGCGGTGGTGTCTCAAGGTGGCGGGACGACTTTAACTCTCCAACTCACTGCTGCTCGTTATGCACAACGACATATTGCCTTCCATTGGGTCTCTCTGCGCACACTAGCCTCTCCAAAGATGAATATTATGTGCCTGTCAATGCGCTTTCCTCCGTTGCCGTCTCAACGAACGTGCTGGCTTTGCCTTTCGAGACTGTATACTGAATCAACTTGGTATGAAAGGCTGAAAGGATCGTCTGTAAGGTTGTATGTATCATCATGGCATCTCATTTGACAATACTGAAGGTAGGTACTTTTATACATTTATACTCAAGTAGCTTGTTGTTGTTATGTCACGTGCTTGGAAGCTGCATTTGGTGCTTGATCTATTTTTCCAATATCGGGACATCTTTGTTCTTCTGTAAAATGAGATTAGTAGCAGATCCTCCAGGGTTGACCAAAGCAAATCAATACCTGAGAAAACAGACACGCTGAGTCATTGTTCCGAGTGCATTGAAGATCTTTTTGCTTATTCGGTGAACTTGCTTGATACCTTTTCCGTAATTGCTTCGTACTGTTTCACATGTGGCGAAAAAAAAAACAATTTGACAATGCGAAGACATGAATTAAGAAAGGATAAAACACGGGAATCATGGTATGAATGTCACCACTCGAAAAAGACCAACGCTGAAGAAAAATCGGAGGGTACGATGTCACCTTGATTCCACTGACAATGCTCATCTCAGCAACGTTGAAAGGCAATGGTGAAACATCTTACCGCTGATCAGCCGAGTTGGAATTACTCAATGTTTCCAGCAGGCTTTAACAAGGCTAGTGATACGTCTAGTATACCGATTTACTCTTTCTCTGTCAGTCGGCATCAGTCTTTGCGCCTTCCTGAGAACTCCGAAATCTTCGCTTAAAACTAGCCTCCCTCGCAGACATACCGCATTTCTATCATTCTGACACAGTACATTTGACCAGTCAGCCAATCTCATGAGAAACTCAACTATGCCTTCCCCGATTCTCCATCTTGTTGCTCATCGACGGCTCATGTTTTGATGGCTCTCAATGTCGCGATGCCTGGCAAGCCCTTCGTGAGTGAGAACAGAGACTATGAAAGCGATATCCACCTCATCATAAGAAGCTGCCGGCGAGATGGACGAAGTCAGCGGCTGATTCGACGCAAAGCCCATGTTTCCTTAATGGCCGTAGTGGACATGGCCTGAAATGCCTCAACGATGGTACGCTTATACAAGAGACCCTATCGCTTCACTTCAGACACCTACAATACCTCATTAGCCAGAATCCCAACTGATATGCTGCATCTATACACGTTAGTCAAACCACACTCAAGTGCAATAGAAGATGTGAGTAAGTCATATTGATTGTTATTTTTGTGTGCTAAGTACATTCTTAGTGGTATCAAAGCAATGTCCGCTCCTCCCTTAATTGGACCATTCTCGCTTGAGTATCCACCGTTAATCTCCATTCAGAACACAGACTTCGAATAAGAATCGAAAAAGATTATTGATGTTTGGTAGATGCATCCGAGTTAGAAGATTGCAAAAGGAGAATCAAATCCATTCTGGACGACAATCTCCAGCATTTAGGATTCCGATCCCCACAAGCGCTCACCCCGGCAAATTCGGATTGAAGAAAAGAATGAATGTGTGGACCGCACCAAGCCCATATAATCTCATGGACTTTCAACATCCTGGAACTGGATACGACCGTCATTCGAAGAAAGGCTCTTTTGGCTTTTCTTAGAAGTTGGAAAAATGGTGTGCCGCATTTCCCATGATATCGCCGTTGGCTCCTGGATCAAGCACGTCAAAATGGTTGAAGAGGGGGGTGAAATCTTGGGCGGGACCAAAGCTTCCGTAGCCTCGATCGTGTGCATAATGGTTTCCGCCAATAGGTCCATCGAAATGGGAACCCAGGATCTGACTACCCATGTGCTGAGGACGCATCCATTGATCATGCCCCTCATATCCATGACCTCCAGAGCGTACCGATTGCAGCCCATGTGGAGTGGAGTCGTAATTAGAATGCATGTTATGAAGACCGGGAGAGTCGGCATATCCGACAGCGGAATGGGGAGTGATGCCAGTGTCGTTGAAGAAAGTGACAACATTGCCAGGGTAAGCGTGGAAAGCGCTGGAATCAGGGTGGCCGTTTCCAGGAAGGCGGCCCTGGTTACCAACATTCACGTTATCGGAAGTAAGATTGAATGTTCCATGGTGAACTTGACCAGAATTTTCCTCGAGGGCTGCTCCGAAAGCGTTCGGTTGGTAAGTATTCGAATCGCTGGTGCCGAAGCAGCCGTCATCGAATAACGATGAACGATTGCCGTGGTGGTTGTTCAAAGAGTTCATAGTCGGCTCATGCTTGTTGGCGACTCCAGCATCGACGGTAGCTTCTGGGAAAGACCCATTCCCCGCAGAAGAGGACACTTCATCGACTCCCTGTCCAGCACCAGGAAATTTACCGGCAGTGTTAGGATTATTGACAAAAGGCTCCGAAGGAAGACTCAGCCCGCCATTAAAGTCGGCATTCAAAATTTGGGGCGACTCAGGGCTGCTGAGGTCATCAATTGCACTTCCGTCCATCTGGTCATAATTCATCTCACCAAGTGCGTCGTGGTCCTCGAAGTTGTTGGTGTAGGATGACCCATAGCTGTTATATCCGCCGATCTGCGTCTCGTGGGCCTGCGATTTTGAGGGAGCATAGGTATCGGCGTATTCTTCGTTGTATCCGCCAGCAGCTCCAGCGTATACAGGTGTATGGGGGATGCTGCCCTGGCTACCCACAGGGCTCCACAAGCCGTACACAGAACCAGCATTATTCGAAGCAGCACTCTTTAAGGAACCTTCAGCTACAGAACCCTCGTCGCTATCATAGCTGCTCTCGAGATGTTCGTTGTTTCCGGTGGGAATTCCCAATTTGGAAAAGCCATCTTGACCAATTTTCAGTATAACAATGTTTGCGGGTTGAGAAGAAGAAGAAGACTGACTTGATTGAGACCGAGAAGCAGGAGGTGGAGAAGCATGAGAGTGAGAAGCACGAGAGTGTCCAACATAAGCATTAGGTGTGACATTCAGATCCCACATTGCATCGCCGACTGCGAAGGCCTCCTCATCAAATTCTTGATCTTTCTCATTGTCCGAACCATCCGAAGCTTTGATTTGGTCAGGGGAGCTCGGCTCTTTCTTAACACGCGACTTTTTCTCTGCTTTCTTCTTTCCTTTCTTATTGACTGGACTATCTTCCTCCCCAGCGCGGTACTCATCCTCCGTGTCGGACTCTGAGCGGCTCTTTTTCACAGATTTCTTCTTCCCTTTCTTCTTGACTGGAGTGTCTTCTTCTTTGGTATGATACTCTTCTTCAGTGTCTGATTCTAAGCGGCTTTTCTTCACGGCTTTCTTCTTTTCTCCCCCACGTTTCGTGACGCGACCGGTTTTCACTTTGTCTGTGTTGGCCGGTCTAGCGGTCGCCTTGGTGCTACGGCCTCCACGGGTAAGGGGTGGTGGCACGGGCAACCCTTCATTGACCATACGTGTACGAAGCTTGGCCAAATGCTGAACGACTGCACTCTCGGTGATGGTCTCGCCCATCTCTCGACCAATCATCTCCCAAGGGACTTTCACTGATTTCTTGTTGCAAGCCCATTGAACCGCCAAGAGGAGCTTTCTGTCCATGTCATCTATCTTATATTAGCGCGACACTTTTTCCGTTCAACATGCAAGCAAAGTATGACATGGTGTACTACATCAAGTGTACCATGTCCATGCAGACCAAGACATCAGGAATTCATGCGGCTCGACAAGCTCGATCTCGTCGACGCCGACGATGGATAAGTCTAAAAGTCCTTGGCCCCAGGCAGCCAGCCAGCAACGCGTTGTCACCGAAGGTCACAGACGCGCAGCCCCGCCAGCCATGGCCTCCCAGGTCCTTTATGCCGATAACCACGACGGGAAGATAGGAAATTAAGAAAGGACACATCGACTCACCATTCCAGCGGACAAGATTCCGAGTCTTAGGTCGTGCCGTCTTCTGAGGCGCCATGGTGGCCGGATCTTCTGCTGCTTCCTTAGTCGGCGCCAGGGTTTTACTACTTGACCTCATCAGCAACCAACCTGCAAAATAGTTTTCTGCAACAATTTGATGATTATCCGATGATTATCCAACTGGATAGAAGATGAGGAGCTTCAGGATTGATGGTGGGAAAGGAGTAGGAGGTGCTAAGGCAGGAGTATGCGTGTGGGTGCAGGTGTGAATGAACTCCGTGTTATCAACACTGCAATAAAGGCAGTACGATCACCACTTCGCCTCATGTGTTGTGCATCTGGATGTGACGGATTCTTGGGTATTGAACTGGACAGCCCTATGGATATGTGATGGAAAGGGTCTTGGGGTTTGGACACGTACCTTTGCCTTTCGAATGTTTGAATTGGTGGGGTTGCTTATGCTCCTGCAGTGGCAAAGGGGTGTTCTTGCCACGAACAGTCCAATTGGCGATTGGAGGAGCGGAAGGGTGGAATTGATTGCTCAAGAGCTGAAGTAAGAGCTACGGCACAAGACCAGAGGACTGCAATTTGATATGTGGACGAAAGGTAGAGGAACAAAATGACGAGTTTTGATCTTAAAGGTCCTCCTGTCCAGTGTATTCACCTGAACACAGATTGGAACGTGTTGATTGGTCCATGGATTGATTGGTCCGTTAATTGGTCCGTTGAATGATTTTGTCTTACCCTATAAGGATGATGAGGGTTCAGAACTTCATTCATTGCAATGTAGGAATTCGGGGTTTGATGGTGAGGTGAGGTGAGAGGAGTCTACATCTGTGGTATGGAATGGAATGGTGATATGGGAAAGGGGCTTGTGAAGAGTCGAGATGGAAGTGAGGATTTGGATGTCTACTGTGGCCTTGCACCTATTGTGAATTGGTTTGGAGTACTGTATAATGCAATTGAAGGACTATGGACTAGGGTTTCTATGAGGGTAGGTATGGAKTTTTGGGGCATTGATAGATGGGGACTTGTCCTTGAACTACTAATACTTGACATTGTGTTATGGGTGAGGGATTTCTATGAAGCAATGCAGGTACCGTTTCAGGTTTCGTATACTTTGAGCGCTTTGGCGAGGGTATGAGTATTGGGGGATATGTCTTGATAATAGGGTTTTGGGTCTTTAGGGGTTTGGCTGCCTGGGTAGGTCATGATATTTTTGAGGGTCATGTCGTCTCGAGGAGGTTGGGGCGGAATAGATATGGAAATCTTCGAGATAGATATATTGTCTTTGAGTGCCGGATACAGCTTTCGGACTCTTCGTCCAGCACGGCATCACCGATAGCAGAGGCATTCAGAGACGGGAAATTTTCAGTAAGTTTGCGAGTTTCCATTGCTTGTTTTGTTTCTTGTGACTATCTAGCATCTCCCCCTTCTCCTTAATGAAATTGGGGCCTGACATAGCCCACATCTGTCGGCCGCCGCGAGAGAAAGAAAATTTCAAGAGTTGCGAGTTTCTTCTGACCTTTCCTCCACATTTCGAAAAAAAAAACTTCAATGTCATCAGCTACCATGCCCTAGAATCTTGATCCACCACCTGCCACTAAAAGATTCGAAAAACCTCCTCCAATGACGAAGATACGCATGATAGCACTCCTCTCGAGAGTGGAATTAAACCTCTTCCATACCACCCGCTTCCTCAGCTTCCTCCCCTCCTTCTCCCTCACTCCCATTCCCATCCTCCTCCTTCAACCCCTCCGGAATCCCAGACCCATCCTTAGTAGTAAAATTACGTGTAATGCCATCATTCTCATTATCTTCAACAAGACCTTCTTTCTTAACAGTGGTTGCCTCGGAAGAAGCACGGGAGATGGTGTCTTCATTTGATGAGGCTTCGGCTTTGATGTTTATTGGGGCTTTCTTCTTGCCCTTTGCGTTTCCTTTGGAGGGAGTTGTGGCGGTGGAGACGTCGTTGTCTGTGGTCTTCTTCTGGCGTTTGGAGGATGGGGTTGAGGTTGCTCCGTCGGCGGCAGGGTTCTTGGGTTTACGACCACGGGGCTTTGAGGGGGTACCTCCGTCGCCGGCAATTTTGTTGTTGCCGCCTTTGCCTTTACTAATGACGGGACTTGCAGCGTCGGTCTCGTTCCCGCCGGATGCAGCATCGTTGTTACCACCGCCGTTCTTGTTGGATCCCATGGGAAAACCGGATTCTTTGGTGTCGCGCTTGAGTTTTTGGACGCGTTGACGCACGGCGGAGACGGTTGTGTCGAAGCTTACGGCGATGTCTGGGTAGTTGCGGCCGCAGATTACTTGCACGAGGAGGTTTTTGTCTGCGGTGTCTGTGGGTGGGGGGTTAGCTGTGGACTTTGACTTATGTTGATCGTAGGGAGATGGTTTTGAGTGTAAGTAGGGAAGGGGAGAGGAGGGGATGGGGGAGGGATTGAGGATGATCTGGGTGTTTGTCAGGTTAGGTAGGAGGATTTGAGTTTACTTACCATCCCAGTTCATTTTTCCTGCTTGAGGCATTTTTACGTGCTGTCCGGTGTTGATATCTTGAGAATTGATAGGTGATAAGCTGTCGAGGTTTATTGGGTCAGCCGATGATGAGCCTTGTTCTGGAATTCTGGATAACAGGGATAGAAAGAAGGAGTTGCATTTTGAGTTGAAAGCAGGGTTTGATTTCATGAAGGAATGTGATGTTTTGAGTTATGGAAAGGAAGGATGGAAGTGGGAGAGGTTGTAAGGATGATGTGAATGACTTACAGTTGAGTTGAATCAAGTCTGATATTGAGCCCTTACAATCAGGTAACTTGAAGCTATGATTCAAGCTTTGAACTTGATAGATGAAGCTTGCGTTCAGAACCGAAGAACACAAAGTTAGGGTGAGGATAATGGTCTGTGACAGAGTATCAAGTCAACAGATGCAAGATTTGAAGCTCAAGGCAAAAGTTTTGAAGAAATTGTGGAGGTGTGAGGGATTGAAAGAAGAAGAGCAGAATTGGATGTGAAATTTCGTTTTATGTCACTTGTTGTACTTTAAGAAACGGATAGGGATGGATGAACAGGGATGAATGATTGGACGGAGGAAAATGATAGAATGTTCCGGCCAGATGGCCCGAAATCAATCTTGTGATCAAAATTCTGATTTAATGGGAGGAGTTGGAGGGCTGTATGGTAATCTTTATAGGTGGATTCTCTTAAGTTTTATGGAAAAGAGGCAGGATTGTGATTGTGGATGACTGGGGTTGGATCTTCCAAGATGGGCATTTGAGGGATACTCTACCTGCTTCGTATTTTGTTTTGGAGCGCTCGATGATAATGATTATTGCCATATTAGAGAGTCTGCCTTATGGAGAAAGTAGCATTGTGTTCCTGTCCAGCGTAAGACCAGACGTTGGGAATGGACTTACAGCACAGGTATCTGACACTAGTGCAGTTTCATGGAGGTCAGTGTAGCTATAGGAGCAGCCGATGAAACAATGCTCAAGACTGCAGGCGTGTTCAATAGACAGGACAGCTCTGTCTAACTTGAAACCCACTCTTCTTCAAGTCGAAAGCCAGATGCGTCATGCTTAGTAACATAGATCGTGTACGATCATGAATATTCTGGTTCACAAAGAGATAAGATATCATGTAATGAAACTCTTGAATGAAGGGATAACTTGGAGATCTAGACAGGATCAAGAGACTCTGCAACCCTTGGGCTGTGATGGGATAATTATGAAATGCATTCAGTGATTGGCTCACAATCTTGGTGCTAACGTATCTTAATGCTGTGTAAGAGCCCTTTCGAGAGTTTGACACGATACGGATCAACGATCTGAAGTGGCTAAGAACATGAGTGTAGAGCCGGAAGTAATCATCACCCAAAGGGCCAGACGCTGGTATTGAGAGCCTCCAACGGACAAGAAACGGAGTACAATGATCCTGACTCAGCTGACCACAACCTCCCACCTGACAGCGAAGTCTTTCCATAATAACTTGTGTGCCCTGTCTATGTCGAACGGCTCAATCGACAATGACGATACTCTGGTCGTAGTCCCCCGGCTGCAAGAACCGATCAAACATCTCCTCATCTTCGATGGTGAAGGTGTTGCCGCCATGGATCTCACTAACAGGTTCTTCCTTAACGGCAACCTCCTGTTCAATTTTGACACCCATTTCAGCTTTGACAGGAAGCGCCTCGAAGGAGCCATCGAATTGGGGAAGCGCGTCCTTATCTCCATCTTCTGCCTTGACCTCCGATTTCAACTCTTTCTTGACCCGAGATTTCTTCGCGAGAGGAGAAGGTTCCTCGTCATCCTCGTCGTTGTTCGTGGCAGAGTCAGCTTCGATGGTCTTGCGCTTCTTGGCCGCTTTGTCGGCGGAATTATTCTTGCGTTCGGCGGCGGCTTTCTTTCCTTTGGTGGAGGCGACGGATGCGTCGCGGGGAGAGACAGCTGATTGTGGTTGAATACCATGGGCTTTCATCAAGCGTTCGTAACGTTTGGCGCTATTGAGGCAATGGGTGTTAGTGAAGTAAGTAGAGAAGAAGAGGTTGAGATCGCGTAGCTAGGTGGAGGACTTACGCGGCTCCTTTGCTTACGATAGTGCATTCGTTAGCTACTTCACCGAAGTCGATCTGTATATTGAGAACTTGTAAGCATGATATGGTGGACATGAATGGTGAGGTGGGCTTACCTTGCCATTGACAGAGTAACGGATGCAAGAAAGGAGGAATTTGAGCTGTTCATCAGCAGATGAGGCCAATTTGCCCCTCTTCTCAGGTGCAGATGTCTTCGAATTATCTTCAGACATGATGATAGTGTCGTAGTTGGTGGCTGGCTGTGCTATTCTATTGAAGATGGGTGATACTGAGGAAGAAAGGTGAGGCAGTCTGAAAGGAGATAAAATGGGTTGCTGGAATCTGGTGATCTTAGAGGATAATGCAATCAAAGATTGATTAGAGCTAGGTGGAGTGATCACTGGAGTAGAAATAGTGAAGAGATCTCAAGTGATGTTTTTGTACCCATAGAGAAATTTGATGAGTTCAAGACTTTGTAGGAGAATCACTGTCTTGCTCTATGTGATGTTAAGATCTTAAGTAGACTTTTTGATGCAGCAATGTCTTTGGTTACAGAGAAAACCCATTTATAGCCTGTAAAGCTATTTAGAATCTGGGACCCGCTGAGAGTGTTTGTTTCTTCCCTTTGAGCGGTGTATTACGTAGGCTCAATGCATGAACGACTTATGATTTGCGGTAGGACGGGTCCCTGCATTCTTCCAGAACGATCAAGATGTGTTGCCAAGGGCATAAAGTAGACTGCTTGAAATGCGCAAAACAGACATCATCAACATCGGATTTTCCAGAGACAATCAACAAGCATTTGTCATCGTTGTACCCTGTCGAATCTCGTGTTGGGTGTCTCTAGTCAAGCAACTAAGCCACAAATTTTCGACCATAAGCTTGATATCTCAGTCTTCATTGTCAGACACATCCTGTACACGCTGTAGCCGCCCGCCACCATGTCTGATGAGAACCTCGAGTATGACCCCCTATCAAGTGCCAGAGGTGCTTATCGAGCTGAGACACAAGCTAGCTCCATCATGCAGCGTCTTGGCGCCACACTAGCGGCAGACGATGCTGTCCGGAAGGTGTCTCGACGTAATGATCTATCGGCATCCGTTCAACGTTGCTGGACTGAGACGAGCCATGCAGCAAAACACCTCGCTGAAGAGGCTATGCTGCCGTTGAGAAAGCTCAGTGCAGTCGCCTTCAAACATGAAGGACAGGAAGCCAGCAGCTCAGGTATTTTCTGACGATAAAAAACTACGAGTGAGTCTTCTCGGACATTCATAGTGAACTGGTTGCTGACAGCAGCTCAAAAGCCTGCGGCAGATAGCAAATTGATGTGGATATGACAGGGGATAAGGGTACAGAAACCAGGGGTTCTTAGATAGCGGAAACTGGGTCACAGATAGGCAAGACAACAGGCAAAAAATGGAACATACTCTCCTTAACGCTGTCCGTTCAATGTAATTGTAGATGCCGTGGTTCTGGATTAGGTTTGCTTGTGCGTGTGGCTCCTGGGTATCCTGTTGCCATTATCGCCGCCAACATCAATTCCATTCATCTGGTCTTAAAGACGATATATGGGAATTATTGGTCATCATTTGGCTGTAAAATTTCATATGGAAGATGGATACTTGGGCACAAAAAGCAGGATTGATATTTCTACTCTCTCGTAACGACTTTAGATAGCCGCGCGTGAGGATATGAGTTTAATTCCACCATGAGTGACAATACTACATCGATCATTCGCAAGTTATCAAAGCCTTAACCCATCCATGATAACATCTTTTGATTCCTCTTCCTTGCCATTTATTGCGACCAAAGCCTTCGTTCCCGCCTTGGCCGCGTCCATGGCCAACAAGACTGGATCGATCATTGCTGATGCTTGTAAATCTTCTGCGGAGGAGAAAGAATCGGGGACGGAGTCTGGTGAATGTCCCACAAATGAGCCTTCTGTAGTTGAAATCTCCTCTTTGATCGGCGCAGACACCGTGCTGTTGATTCCGGGCTCTTGTTTGATCATAGGCTCCGGCTTGATGGATGGGCCTGGTGGGCTAGCTTGCTCCGTTGGCTCTCCTTCGGCAGATGGAGCAGAGGATTTGGTATCGTTCATGGATCGAGTGGCTTCCGACTTTGCAGCCTCGTCTTGAGATTCCCCGCTTTTCTTTTCCTTTCTGGTCTTCTTGGACTTGTTATCTGAGTTCGCTTCTTCGTCTGCGTTTTCTTTTCTCTTTCGAGGTCCGGAAGCCTTTGGTTTGCGAGTAGTGGGTACAGTGCCTTCCATCTGTGACTTGAACCTGGAGTAGCGCATGCGCGCAGCGTGACCATTCGTAATCTGCAGCTCGGTCGCGACGGCGTCCCAATCGATCTACAAGATTGATTAGCCCTGGATCCTTGGACGTTGGGAAGAAGAGTAAAGGAAATACCGATTTCAAATTTAGCTGTTTCATGATCGTGTACAAGAACTTGGAAATGGCTGCATCGGTTGGCATGCTTCTATTCCTACCAAGCGTGGCCATCTAGTCTACTTGATGCCAGCTTTCTCTGTGTACGGAGTGAATAGCGACTGACGCGATAGATATAGACTCTGGTATAGACTTTCACAATTCAAATTGACGTTTGGAGGGGTTTTCCGAAGAGAGATCACTTGGTGGTGCGAAGACATGATCCTGGAGTCCAAATATAGGCTCTCAGGTCCACCTGAAAGAAGTAAGGAGCCAAAAGTCTTTGAGCAGTGTGCACGGGTAAGTGCAGATTATTAGCAAATATTCTTGGATGCACAGAGCTTTGAACAAAGGGCAAGGGCCTCAAAGCCATACAATGCTGTTTTGTCGGAATGGAGCAAAGGTAGCCAAGACTTAGCAGCTGCCGATGTACCTTAGCGCATATACCCGCTGCCCTGAATTTACTTCTCTTTCTTCACCAAATACCACACCTTTTATAACTTCGTCAATATTAGTCAAAGGACTCACACACACCTCTCGTTCAGATCAAAGAACTTATTTTATTCAATCTTCCTTGATCATGCGAGGAGGAAAGTGGACCCCTGAGATGGAACTTACGGCACTGTTGTCGATCATCCACCACACGAAGCCCAAAATGGATGGTGATATATATGGCAAAATCGCAGCAGACGTGTCGAAAGACGGTATTACCGCGGAAGGCGCCCGGTAGGTTTGAATATGAAAATGCCCATTGTGACAGCGATCTGACTTTTTCCAAGCCAGCATGTAAAGAAAATGCTGCGCAGTTTTGCTCCTAACGTCGACAACGTGGCTCCGGTCACTCCAAAGCGCAAAACCACAAGCCTCTCAGCCAACGATCCGCCCAAGAAGCGGGCAAAGCGATCAGCTCCTGCCAATGATGAGTCTAACGATGATGTTCATCACTCTGCCGAAGAAGAAGAAGAGTCTATCAAACCAAAGGCAAAGGCCAAGGCTGTGGATAAGAAAGAGTAAGTACAAGCCATTAATAGTCTTCAGCAACACACTGATATGTGCGCGAAGGCCTGATGAGGAGGAAGTTTAAGACTCCCGTCTCTCGACACAAACTTGATGGGGAATGGCCATGAGGAATAGCTTAGTCTGGCTTCGGTACGACGACTTGTCGAGTCCAGGACTCACGCTACTCTGTATTCTTATGATCGTGGGACATATCCAGACCATGACTGAACTGGAGATTGATGCTACTCCATCTATCCTATTCCATTAGTGCTATATCATGTACTATGCAATTCCATTGAAATTTCTCCAACGCTCCCATTCTCTAATGCACATGAAGAACACCCACGTACAGCCCACGAGGTCTTTGCATTCGGGGAACAATATCTTTGAGCTGGAAGCTTCTCTTCTTCATTCTCCCGATTAAATCCCATTACCACTGGTAAATCTCGCCTTACTTCTTCAATCAGCGGGGCTTAGTCCGGTAGTACCCCTATCAACGACGGGTATTTAATCATAACTTCCGTTCCTCACCCGTTGGTTTCCTTCCTTCATCCAATAACTACCCAAACTCACACTTTAGTACCGCATCATCATCAACCTTTCACAACCTTACCCAGTACTATCCATATCCATTCTTCATTCATCACCGAACCATGCCTGGCAAAGGTATGAAATGGGATGCTGAGGCAGAAGCCACTGTAAGTCCAAACACTCATTTTTCAGATTACACCTCACCACTGGTTATCCAACCCCACCCCATTGTAGAACCCACTTCAGAACTGAACATTTGAGGGCGGCTTCAATTTCAATACTTTCATCTCAAAATGAGAATGCCTGCTGACCCTCACCTAAGCTCTTCAAATGTATCATGAAAGTCCATGACATCAAACCAAACTACAATGAGCTGGCGAAAGAAATGAATGCCTTGGGATATGGTGAGTTTCTATGGTCTTTCATTAGTCCTAATCGCTCTGTGTTCTGTATTTCCATGTGTTTTCATCATACTCTGCCTGCCCTAGACAGGCAATGGCGATTATTCAACCGACACCAGTAGTTGACCATAGTTGCACCCCACTTCTCACTCTCCTTCCGCACAAGTCCGCTATAAAGTATGAAAATCTACACATGCTCCCTCGGATCATTATGTGCCCTCAAAGCATTTTATCTCTGCATCCATCATCTACATGTCCATCACTCACCCTATCCTTCGCTACATACACCAAATTACCATCTCAACATATCCATCCATATTATCGAACAAAGCTGACAAAAAGAAAAACTCCTTGTAGACTGCACCGCCAAAGCCATCACCCATCGTATCTCCAACATTCGTAATAAGTCGACCGCAGCCGCAACCACCAACGCCGACAAAGACAATGACAGCACCAGCGGCCCCGACGCAACCACCGGCAAAAAAGACAGCACCACCGCTACCGCAGCCAAGAAATCAATCACCCCAACTCCAACTCCCACCCCCGTCCCCACCCCCACGAAAACCAAACGCGGCGGCGCCAAGAAAACCCCCGATACACCAGAAGTCGCCCAGGAAAAGCGTAACGCAGCGAATGAGAAACGCCGTCTTGCCCGCAAAGCAAAGGCTGAAGCTGCTGCAGCTGATGGTGAGACGAAGGTCGCCGTTGTGGGCGGCAAACGTAAGAAAGCTATGAAGACTGTTGTTGAGAGTGACGATGAGGGAGAGCAGGATGAAGAGGACGAGGAAATCATGAGGAAGGGGAAGAAAGTCAAAGTCGAAGACGTCACGGATGAAGATATGGGTGGTAAGGGATATGATGTTGATGGGGCTGCTGAAGATGAGGAGTATTAGTTCGGTTTTCGTTGTCGTTGTTGTTGTTGTTGGCAGGGGTGCGTTTCAATCAGGATGAGAGAGGGTTAGGACAGGCGTGAGAGGGAGCAGCAGGTGGTGTTTTCGTCATTCTTTTTACTCGAGAAATTATTGTTTCTTTTTCGCGGAGGGGAGGAAGGGTGATAGGTTAGGTTGATGAGGATAGCAAGGGTGAAGGATAGGGGAGTTGATGGTAGGGTATGAAATGGAATGCCACTCTTATTACTTACGCTTGGATGCTCGTGTGTGATTGTGAATTCTTTGCTTGATATGCTGCTCTGGGCTGCAGACGTAGAAAAGGGACAGAGTGGAAGGACGGTCATGATATGGTGGTAGGAGAGGGTTCTACTGTACGATAGGCGCTGCCACGGAATATTCTGGACAGACAGACAGCGTCACAGATGACTTAGGCTCTTGGAAATATGCACGGAAGCAATGCAGCACAAGGAAGAAACATAACAATAGTACAAGATCTCAGATCAATTAGGTTCCCTCGTATGATATGACTGCGTCTGCTAACTAACAATGCTGATACCGTCGAAGTCGACATCTCGTTTCCTCAATACTCCTCTTCGTCCTTAATATCGCTTCCTTCCTTGATTGCACTCCCCTGATCCACATCGTCCTCATCGCTCACGTCCTCGCGCTTGACTTTCTTGGCTTTACCAGCACCATCGCTAAAATTTACCCTCAGCAATGTCGTCCGATCAGCACAAGAGCAGAGCACTCACGCTTCAACCTTAGTACGCTTACGCTTCCCCGCAGACGGCACATCATCCTTCTTCGCCTTAGGAGCCGAACGTTTCACCGGACTAGGAGTCCCCGGATTAGACTTGCTCCCGACCGTTCCCACAATCTTGAAATTTCCCGTCCCCTTATTCTTCGCCATAGCGCGGATCTTATGCAGACGTTCCTGGATAGCGCGAGGGGTGGGAGCTTCTTCCTCGGTAGCTGTTGGCTATGTAAGCATGGGAACGAGGTATCGGGTATCCATTCACTGCAGGGGGAAACTGACGCCATTGCTCAGAGATAGCTTTGACATCAACGCTGATGGAAGATGTCTCGAGGATTTTGAGGAGAAGCTATGGGTTTCGTGAGTGAGAGGAAGGGTAAGGGAAGTGAGGGGAGTGAGCTTACGGTTTGGTCCCGCTCGGGGGTCCACTTAATGGGCATTTCCGCTTTGGTAGCTATGCAATTACAATTAGAGTTGAGACACGAGGTATGAGACTTGGTATTGCTGAGGGATGGTAGAGGATCGAGGAGGGAAGTGAAGGAAATCGAAGGATTGAAGCGTGGCTAAGAGAGTAGACCCTCTTGTGTCAGGATTACTTACAGACTTGATATGTGTATATTTTGATGATTGTTACGCTTAATCGCTGTGGTTGTCTTGGTGGTTGAGAGTAGTGAAAGGTTATGAGTGGACGATGTTGATAAGTTGAGGACGATGGTAGATTGAGGGTGGTTACAATTGAGAAAGGTTGTAATCAAGGACGGCGATTGTGATCAAGGACGAATGTGATGAAGACAGATGTAGTGAAGGACGGTTTTGATTGAGGAGGGCGGTAATTTAAGATTGGAGCAATGCAGAACCTTGTCGAGATGGAGAAAAAAGGCTGGTCAAGGAGAAGAGTGACAGATGGAGGGAAAAGCTGGTCAAACCATCGATAAAATCTGTATTTGTTGATCTTAAAGTATCAATTAAGGCGTTTAATGCCTTTTGGGATTTTGCAATTTCAACAAATCTCCCGGAAAACAGGACTTGATTCTCGACAGGGTTCATTTCATATTTCCGAGAAGCCTCCACGAACTCCAGACTAATCGGTGCCGCAATATTACAGGCTCACTTTCCCTAGGATAGAGACTGCCGGATTGGCATTGAGATGAATCCTACCATGCTAGCTTCTGCAAGGTACAACCCGATAGTTTTGCCAAATGGGATTCACCGATGTATCGATCAAAGTGGGAGGTTTGTCCGTCCTATAGGAATGCATTGACTACCATCTCGTCGTACGCACAGAGGTAATGATGCAAGCCACTTATCGAAGGCGTATTCGAAGCTACTAGTCTACTCTGGGCATGGCATTCTCAGGGATCAACGAGAACCCACAATGTTTAAATCGACTACAGACCGCTGGATCTTATCTCTTGCATTAACCCTTTATCTTGACAGACGTCTGTTCTCTGCGAGTGTTTGTGACTCACAGACCCCCGCAGTACCCTTGTCATATCTCAACCTTGAGAAAATTGCAGGATGTGATCCTTGGAGAAGCGGTGAGCGGATCTCCAATCTGGATGGGCCGAGTCTTTCTCCTCCCGCTTTTCCCCTCGTGGTACCTCGAGTCTACAGCGCCGATCTTCAGTCGTTGAACTGTTGAGCTATGTCACTTTTTGACACTTGCAGTCTCCCCTCTTTGCGGAGTCAAATTTTCTGACAGCGCTTGAACCGTGGTCACGACTTATGGGCACATTTGACGTCCTGTACTACACACCTTCCTGGCCTCCACGCCCTCCCAATGACCTTTGTAGACTCGGACAAGATAGACATGGACCTGGCTGCCAATAGTACGGGTCCATCGCGTCCTTGTCTTTCTTCATCTGCGACCCCTCACTCAGCCTCATCGTTGCCCTAACGGATGCCGCTACGAATGCATCTCTAATCACCATTGAACATCCGCTATCACATTGCAGGGATCGCCCGTGTAGAGTGCCTGCAGATGCGGTGTTCCGCGTCCGCGTTTTCACGCGGTCGAGAATCCCTGTCAAAACTTGAACGCCAACCTCGATCGCCCTAAGTTACTCTCCCGAATTGTTCGATTGCCTAATCACATTTGATTCCGGGTGCAGCTGGCATAAGGATTGTAAGTAGGGCGATGAAATGGAGGTCTCTAAGCCTTTCATTGGTCAGGGGAAGTCGGAAGATGGAGGCTCTCGATCTTGGCCAGCTTCAAGCCTTGCTATTGTTAGAGGTGATCAGACCGCCGTCTGCAATCAACGACACGGCTCGCGTCAAATGGGCTTCTGACGTTGTCGACGTGGCATTTCAAGTGCCGTCAATTACCCTAGCATCAGCACGTTAGTTGAGAGAACAGAAAAACGACTAAAGGACATGTCGAGTAGCATGTACTCCACGAGTCATTCTGTGCCCTTTTGCATTCCTCCGGCAAGAGCATGGACGCCGTCTGCAGGGCCGAAAAAGCTTCTGGTGTAAATGTCGTCTGGTATTGCATAACACTGTGTGCTCTTGTACAAATCTTCACCCGAGGCTTGCACTTTTCCAAGAAATCCATTTTCTCTGTCATCTTCAAATGCCCTTCTCCATCATCTAAAGCAGGTGGACTGCATCACATGGAGTTTACAACGTTGTAATTGATCTGATCTAGCTATTGCTTCGTCCAATTTCCCTACTTATCTCCCTCTTGTTGATCATCACTTGGAGTGGTTCAGTGAATCATCACAACAACAGCCAAATTGACGTCAATTTCCACAATTAAACAAACTCCGGTTCGATCACATTGCCAATTCCTTACAGAGTCTTACAATTTCAACTCACGATCTACTACAACCTACACGTACGTTTAGCTTTCGCCATCCATTAATCTATAAATCACGGTCACCTGCATCTTTGAGGTAATTCTAACTTCACGCAGAGCCATCACACTATATACCATCCTCGTACCCTGAATCCAAAATGCCAGTAAACTGGAAAGATCCGAAAGCCTTTGAGCGTCTGCTGGCTGCAATGGTGGCAGCTCAAGAAATGAAGGTAAGCCATCTTTACTTATCGAATCCTCCTCGAACTCCACTGCTTTGTCTACGTCTACGGTTGCATCTTCCAATGATCAATCTAACAACATGTCAAACATGCTAGCAAAATGTGTCGTGAAGGCTAGCCCTTTTTCACACTCGTGTCGGAGTCCTGCCCTCCCTGGCTGCTCCACATGTTTCTTCTCTCCACATTTCTCTAGTCACATTGACAACGAAGACTGCCAATCGGCCTCTTCATACAAGACACCATCATATCTCTCGTCATTAAATGCCAAAGACTAATCTCAATTGTCAACAGCTTGATTACCGCAAGATCGCCACGATGTACGGCGAAGGTAAACTTCTCATTCCCCTTCCTAGTCACGACGCTCAGCAACCCCCGCCCCACCCTCTCTGTCCTCAAGCATCAATGCCAGCCCTGCTCACAAATTGTCTCCAGGTGCCACATACGACGCTATCGAGGGCCGCTTTCGCATCATCAAACGCGAGGCCGCGAAATTGCTTGCTGAAGTCGAATCCGGCGCCAGACCCGCAGCTCTCCCCCGTGGCTCCTCCAACACAGCCAAAGCCCCTGTCACCAAGTCGGAGGACGGCGGTGTTGATGCTCTTGCTACACCAAAGAAGGCTCGCAAACCACGTTCCACAAACGCAACACCTCGCGCGAAGAAGACTGACAAAGTCATTGGTGGACGCATCACGAAGAATAAAGATTCAAGCCCGACCAAGAAGAATGGAGCAGGCCACGTTGAGGTCATCAAGCAAGAACTTGAGAGTAGCGGCTCAAGCATGTATGAGGACGCGGGAATGGAGGTCGTCGATGCGGATGGTGTGGCCGAGGGTCTGGGATTCGACGGTTCCTTCGACTTCGGGATGATTGGAGAGTTGGAGGTTTAGTTGCAGCGATGTTTTCTGTGTGCTACATCGTTGCGGAATCTTAATGGGAACAGTATTGTTATTCAGATGAAGGGTATAGAGTGACCCTGGCGCAGCACAAGCGATTGACTTAAAAGAGTTTTCCAATGTCTTTAGGGGATGTCTGCTTTACATTGACAGAATGGTCGCTGCCTGCTGAGGGCATGCGAGTGCCTCTCCGCCAAAGCTCAGAAGACTTGTCTACTCCGAAATCTTTTTGAGAACTACAGTTGAATTAGTTGAGGGCCAGTGTTGTGGCAAAAACAGGACCAAATTACAAAGGAACATTCCCCGCAATTCGCCAATGAACGGGGTGATATATTCATCTTAGACGCTGCACATTCATCTGGTTGATGGGGCCCTGCTGCTCTCGTTCGACCACCTGCGAGTTCTGGAGAAACTCCTATGCTCAGATTCAAAACCTCGATGAAACAGCTCCTGAAATTAATCCGAATTGACATCCTGAAGAAAGTAGGACTGGATCTCAACGTCCGATAAGCGCGTATCACGAGCGGTAAACGACGAGTATCTCTCCAACCGCACATCCTTTGAAAAGTAACCTTAGACCCTTGGTAAATGCATCTGCAGTACAACTAATTGCCGCTGATATGACGCCCAGACTGGTGCAACGTTTCGTGCGCTTCTTTGATAATGACGCGCTGCATATCTACGGGGGCAAGCGAGCAATCAATCTGGACCCTGCAGAATCGTCTTTGCCAACACCGTTCTTCCTTCAAAATTTCTCGCATTCTGCAGCAATTGCTTTGCCCCGATGTCTTTCCTTCACTTCAGCTTTGGCATTATCTTGACGTTCCTTCTTGGCCCAGTACTGAGCATACCCACTGTTTCAAATCTTGTCACGAACCTGAACAATACCAACGCTGCCGGTTTCCTTGACACTGGGGAGCTTGCTACTGGGAAAGTAAGCTGCTCTACAAGATACTACGGAAAGGACCTTGACTACGAGAGCTGCATGAACGCTTGGAGGAAAATACCCAGGTCACCCGCACAGGACAGCTATGGCACCCGAGGTCAACGTGTCCAAATCAGGCTCCCCATTCGGTATCAAAGTAGTGACGGACGCTGCGTTATCGACATCCGACCTGCTCGATTAGGTGCAGCTATTAAACTCGACCTTGCACGAGGCGTTGACATCTCCGACGCCGCTCGGAATCTTATGCAGACATGTGTGATCAAGAAGCAGGGCGGCTCAGTACGTGACTTTAGTATGCATTAATCTCATCTTCTGGAAATACTTTGGTGTAAAGAGGACCAGAGCAAGACTGTATCTCGTTCGAAATATTTCCCAATGCTTATCTTAATATTTAAGAAGGTTTCAACCCATGACTATGGACATTTTTACTGATACTTGTTTATCTTTCCGAAGGCCAATACAAACTGCTTGCGCTGACAATCAGCAAATACGAGTCGAAAGCATCATGTAACCTCTCTCCGCTAAGGATACCCTCGGTAGCTTCCTGTGAGATAGCGCTGGGACAAATGCCAGCCGGCCCACAACTTCTACAATTCATAGGGCAACAGGACACGCCTACGGAGACTGCATACACAAAGCTTCCCAGAGCGTATATACATGGTGAGTTTTTCATCCATGTCTGACGTGGATGATTGCTACCAGCTACGACATCGTTCCTGGAAGGCTGACAGCGGCATGTTCACCGAGCAGAGAACCATTCGGGCCAAATCTGTGAAGTCCAAGTCTCGAGACTTCCCGAATCGGGGTCTTCCGATAGTAAATGGTCCGATATATGGGCTGCGGGTGTGGATATCTGGACGATGTGTGTCCAAAATGGCATGTCAGGTGTAGTCCGCAATCTCGGTACGTGGGGACTCTCATGATAATATTTCAAGGTTCTATGTGTGAGGTTCATGTAGGACCATTGCGTGAAGGCTCTCCATTATAGAGAGCTATCTAGGAAAGTTGGCTCACATCCAATGATAGGGGATAACAATCAGCTCCAAATCGAGATCAGTGATGGACCGATTTCAGACACACAATGATCATTTCCAAAAAACCACGTAACAAAGCTCTTATCCACATACATTCTCGGAAACAAAAATACAAATGTCAATCTCGTACTCTGTCAGCAGAGCGTCCTTCTCTTTCCTCACAACCCCGCGCGTA
The DNA here is from genome assembly GCA_000442125.1 of Opeltia flavorubescens. NCBI lineage: Eukaryota > Fungi > Ascomycota > Lecanoromycetes > Teloschistales > Teloschistaceae > Opeltia > Opeltia flavorubescens. Next base: position 2,476,673 of record KE546965.1, on the reverse strand, counting down.
TTCCGTTCTCAACTCTCTTCTCCAATTCTTTCACCAATTCCCGAATCTCCGCTCTCAGCGCTTTCTCATTCATCTTCTGCTTCCATTATGCTCTCCTGATCTTTCATTTCTTTGCTGCCCACCTCTAAAACATGTCTCACCGAGTCGGTGCATCGGATATGCGAAGCTAACGGCCGGGTTGCGGGTGGTACGCGATGACCCGTTCAAGGTGCTTGATGCAGTTGGTTTAGGCTTCCAATTCGACATCAGGATTGGAGGCGAAGTGGCGGCGAAGGCGGGAGGGGAGGTGGTCGTCGTCGCTGCTGTCATGGTTGTGGCATTTGTACCGATCTTGGTGGCTGCTGCGGACAGAGCATCGACGAAGGCGTGAGATTTCATTCTCCATCTTTCGCATCTCGCGAGTGCCAGCCATGCCAGATGAGTCGGGGGTAATGAAGCTTGCTGTGCGTGCCATGGCAGTGATGGGAACTTAGCAGTGACGGGTGGAGTGGATAGTTGCTACATAAAGAAATGGATGGGAAAAGGAAACATGGTTATATGCTACAGGCTACAGAGACTATTATTACAGGTGGCTCCGTAAAACAGGGTTCGCTTTTGAAGATAATAAGCAGGTCACAATCCAGGGGCTACAATTGAAAATAAGAATCAACGTAACGGAATAAACAATGTGATGACTTTAGTGAATGAAAAGGGTAGCAGACCGAGCACGCTAGGAGGAGTAGTAAATCGAGGAAGCGGTTTCATAGTAAGAGGAAATAGAGGTATCAGACAGCGAGAAAGAATATATCTAGATCAACAAATCTACAAAGCAAGAAAACCATATCAGGGGGTAATAAAATTCGATACATCAATACCACCACCTCCCACCTAAACACCCATCAACCTACAACTCACTCCCCCCCAAGCAATCTCCTCGCCTCCTCCCTCACCCACCCATCCGGCACCAACTCTCTCTCAAAAGCCCCATACCCAGGCCTCTCAAACCGTCTTCCCTGTTTCGCCATACTCTCGCACCCAACCACCGCCTTATATATAAATCTCGTCCAGAATAAAATCCGAGGAACTTCAAGAGTGGGTTTATGACCCTCAAACCGCATGCCTATGCACCGCTTCCCATTCCCACTTCTATCAAGTATAAGGTTCATCTTCTGAACTTGATACTGCGCTTCGATATACTTCTCCACGTTGAGATATTTCTCAAGAGTAGGGATGCCGTATATACTTCTCAAAACCTGATGTCCAGAATCCCGATCCAGGGGGATGAGTTTCCGATAAGCGGAGCGTGTAGCGGAGGTGATATGTGCGCGTCTCCGAGCTAGGATATCAAGTTCGAGGGCTGAGGAACCAAATGCCGCTTGTATGTTCTGGAGGGTTGGGAATGAGATCTCATTCCCCTGCTTATTGTCATTGATTGTGCGAACACCAACCCCAAACCTACAACTCTCATTAACCCAAGCAAGATGTTCATTCCCCTTACCCTGTCCCTCATCTTCACCATTCCCTCCGCGCAAATCGCCAGGTTTCTGAAGCCGACTTAGGATTCTCCTTGCGCTGTTCTCGAACTCAGCCCAGCACTCCTCAGTCCCCGCATCAAAAAACGGACTCACGAGCTCCACCCCGCAAACATGTGCCTCCCCCGTACTCCGAAAAGGTGTTTCCCGTCTAGGCTCAAAACAGTACATCTCAGTCCCCGCTTTCCCTTCTCCGGGACGGATACTCCAATACCTTACCCCTTCACCCGAAGAAGAAGAAGGTGAATCCTGGGTCAAGATACGAACATCTCGCCTACGCGCATCGACGCCAGAAGACCATGCTTCGGCCGCGATGTCATAGCCCGAGAGCAGGAGAGCGAGATGTTCGAGAAGCGCGTAGCCAAGGCGGTCTTTCTTGGGGGATTCCCAGGGTGAGAGACCTTCTTTGCCGTAGGCGTGACGGAGGAGTGTCGCGCGGCAATAGGCGAAGATGAAGGATAGGCGGATCTGGTAGGCTAGGGGTGTTGTGGGTTGGGACATTGTTTTGAATAGCAGTTTCGTATGTGTGGTTGAGGAGTGAGATAAATGGAATTAGGGATTAAAAAGAGAATGAGAAATTGAAGATATAGGGGGAAAGGGAACAATGTGATTGTGTCTTTTGGGTTTTCCTGATTGCAAGCATAAAGGAAATGCTAGTCAAGCTCGAACATATAGAAATAGTGGCTTTGTGGACTTCACTCAAAGAAATTTTTTTGGAACCTACGACCATTTAATTTACCTATGCAGCAGACAAAAGTTAGTACAGAACTTAGAGATTAGTTCCTGTCAGCCCGTCATACTGTGTGGACACATGAATTATCCATTCGCTTTATGCGGTCATAACCTACCTAAGACGCCCACCATATGCTTGCTGAAATACAATCATCGCTATCGTGGGGTATCTCGCAGAGTCCTACCGCTAGCTTTTGGATCTGCTGTCTCTTTGCTCTTCCCTTTGCCCTTGATATCGGCTTCAGCGTCAGCGCTTCTCTTTTTCGTTCCTCCCCTCAACGTCTGCCCCTGTCCTTGGAAATGCGGCTTCGTGTCCTCCTCGTTCTCTTTGTTCTCCCCATCCTTCCTCACAGGCTTGATCTCATAACCGAAGAATAGCTTCCCAGGTGGTAATCTCAACGGTTGTGGTCCATTTGTCCTCGGTCGTGACGCAGCAGGCTGTGGCGGATTCGTCGACGCACCTGCAACGGGCGTCGAAGCTTTCGGTGTCGGCGCTTTCGATCCTTTAAGCTTGTGGCCTCCATGGAGGAAATTTGACGAGACCGCTTTTGCGCCGGCTGCGGCAGTGTTTGACTGCGGCGCTATTGAAGCGTAGTTGATAGCCTGCGCCATCGTACCGGCACTGTGCATCATTCCACCCATGGGAAGACCTCCAGCTCCATTTCTTGGTGTATTGGTTCCACTCACTCTCTTAGGTTCTTCATAACCGACTGGTGGTGCAAAATCAACCTCCAAGTCCGTTTCCAGTACGCTTATGGCGCCATTCTTTGCTGTGCCTGGCTTGGTCTCCAGGACTGCCATCTCGAACGTTTGGTCGTTGTATGTGAAGGTGAAGATATCGCCTTTGGTAAGACAAGAGAAATTTCGAAAGGCATTTTCGAGCACCGCTTTTGGATCTGAGATGTCGAGGAAATTGGTAGATTGAGCTTGCAATTTGATGAATGAGCCGGAAGGAAGATCGGTAGACATGATTTGTATTAGGTCGCCGGGGTCGAGTGACAATGTCCGCATAATCTAGAAAAGCTTTCATGTCAGTCAATAGGTTCTGTGTGTAATGGCAACAGGTGGGGGTGTGACTACCCAGTATGGAAGATAGATCTTCCCCTCCTCAGCAATAAACTCAAGCACGCCAGCGTGGGTCATCTTCTCGGCAGCCCCATTGATGAGCTCGAATAACATAGGATATGTGATATGTAACCTTGTGAGCTTGTCCAGAGCACTAGGCGGCAATATGACTTTCCCACCATGATTGACATTCTCTCGTTCGGGGCCAGGAAGCATGACAACGGGATAGCAGCGATAATACTCGTCAAAGCGTCGAGGGGCACCACCGGCTCCGCGATGAAGCATCGACCGTGGATACATGCCTCCAAGCATGTCTTCGTCGTTGAGGTAGCCCGGGTTATACTTGCAGGTTGTTAGCTGATAGCTTTGCGCAGTGCTTCGGGACAATGACTTACCATTTAAGCGTTTAAATTTTGTGAGGAGGAAGTGGGTCGTAATTTCCAACTTAGATTTACCTCCTTGAAGAAGAGACTGTCGTGAACCCTATGAATGTTTATAGATATCATCTTGCTCTTGATATCTCCGGCTTAACACCGAGTAGATGTGCGTCATTTCAATAGACATGCTTGCGACTCTAGATATCCTCATTATGATGAAATCACGTTGATCTATTCAAGACACCTCCGATTTAGTGTTTGGCTTTCTTTCCGCTCATTGCAACTCTCCTAGATGACATCTACAATTCAGCTCTGAACAATGTCTGGCCGTCGTCCAGCTCCGCGCCCTAAACGCGGCGGCGAAGAGTTTGCTAGGACACATCATCTAAATAACGAGGGTCCCGAGTCAAAAAAGCCTCGTTTCGACATCCGTAATCCCTCAGCCCTCGCTCCAGACGCGCCAGAAGATGATGCCATCTTAGAAGCCGACGAGATTGGTAAACGGGGTCAGCAAACAAAGCGGAACGCTGTCAATATCGATGGATATGAGTCAGACAGCTCGAACGAAGGGTTTGATGCCAGGGCTGCTGCTAAGGCTGAGGAAGCGGGGAAACAAGGCAGAAAAGCTCCTAAGTCAAAGGATGAGGAAGATAATGATATGTTTGCCGATCTGGAAGAGGATCTGAATGACGGAGATCAAGATGAGGAGCTAGACCGTGAGGGCAAGAAGCAGAAGAAGAATGTCAAGTTTCTGGAAGCGGACGAGATCGAGGGACAGATCGCCGGTAGCAAAAGTGGAGGTCATGTCAGCGCGGATTTCTCGTTGAACGGAAGAGGGCCTTCGGGGCAGCCCAATGGCCGGCGGAAAGATAAAGATAAAGAGGTTGAAAGCAGTAGTGAGAGCGATGTGGCCGACGAGGAAAGAGCCGATGTAGGAGACGATGTGGATGAAGAAATCGGGGCTGGAGGGAAGAAAGCACACGCGCCCAAGCTAGATGCTTTCAACATGAAGACCGAACAAGAAGAGGGGAGGTTTGATGCCCAAGGAAACTTTGTCAGAAAAGCCGCAGACCCAGACGCTGTCCATGATTCATGGTTGGAAGGTGTCTCGAAGAAAGACATGAAGAAGGCCAAGGAAGCAGCCGACAGGAGGGACGAAGAGAGAAGGCAGAGAAATATTGAAGCCGAGTCGGTGCTCACAAGTGATGTATTAAAGACGCTAATACCGTGTCTCGAAAAGGGGGAGACCGTGCTAGAAGCATTAGCACGACTGGGTCGAGGGAGGGAAAAGAAGAAACCGAGATGGCAGAATAAAAACAAGACTAAGCGTAACGCAGAGGATTCAATGGATATTGATGTGGAAAAGGCCCCGGAAGATCCAGCAGAGGTAAAGCGTAAGAAAGCTGTCGAGACAATCACAGATGCCGCAGACAGACTCCTTACTCGTGGTCAAGCCGAAGTTTATGATACAGAGCGAGAGAGGCTCATCCGGCAGTACAGCCAAGATACAGGGGAGGCTTGGGTTGATCCTCCTCAGGAGACGGCCGACGATGACACCGCAAATTTACCGTCAAAGAGCAAGCAATGGGAATATCGATGGATGGACGGTAGAGACGGCGGTCAGATTAATGGACCTTATCAAGGCGCTATGATGCTATCTTGGAACGACGCAGGTTACTTCGGTGAAGGAGTCGAGTTCAGGAGAATAGGTTCAGAAGGAGAATGGAGCAGATCGGTGGACTTTGTTTGATCGTGGCTTGCCATTCCTCTGGCAATCCGACACCATTATATCCACCAATTTGGCTTGAACTTACGGCTTTAATGAAGACAAGATGACCTGGTATCTTACATCCGCGCCACCAGAGTACGATCTCTGTATGAGCCCCAGTACTCTCCAAGATCTATCTTCGCTTTTCCCAACCATGACGCCACGCTTAAGAACGATGCAACCAGCGCCGTTACAGTTCCATCGGCTCCCCGTGACCATTTGTCATGGATAATTCCACGCTTCCTTGGTCGCCAATAAGCTTCTTCTCCTGCTCAGCAACAAAATTAATGCTCCTCTTTGGGTCATAGAAAAGTCGATAACTCCGTTCCACATCTTCGATATCAACGGCTTTTGCCTTCCTCTTGTTGCTCAGCAGGCTTGAGGTGATTATAAGGTTGCTGGCATATCTTAAGCCAGCTTCTTGGCCTATTTTGGTAAGGAGTCCGAGAGCGTCAGGGGTCACGTCCACTTCTTCCTCCTGTGCTCTTATAGCGAGGATTTGCTTGATCTCGTCGCTGTTATATGCGTGGGTACTGACGATTACCACTCGATCCAGGAAATCTAGGGGGAGGCCGTGTGGTGATCGATATGATGTACCGCGTATACGAGTATGGCCTCGATTGCTGGCCATTATAACAATGGGCGCTAGCTCGTCCTCTAATGCTCGGTTGATATAAGAGAAGCATTCAATGTCTAGCATATGTACTTCGTCGATGAATAATACTCCGGGTACTATTTCGGCTTTGCCTTCTTCCTTCCATTCGCCAATCTTGACGTTAATCTGATCTCGCACCTCACTTCTTATTTCGCCAGTATCTCCCGAAAATAGTGCGAGAAAACCTTGCGATCGTGAATTGATGACGTCGATTTCGTGTAAACTGACAGTGTGGACGACTTCTTTTCGCTTCTGGAGTTCCCCGTCTGGACATTGGACGAACTTGGTGTCGGCGCCCATGGCATCGTAGTCTCGCGATCGTGTGTATGATCGACCTAGTTTTGTGATTTTGCCCGAGGCTTTGTCGATTGATATAACATCGCCAGCCATTACCCGCTCCTTTGACATAGCATCGATCATCTTCGTACCCATATCGTAAATCGTCTCCATGTCAGCCGTCTTGATAGTAAGTTTCCCTTGTTTATTGCCCTAGGACGCCATATTAGGTTGTACCTAGTGTCGGAGAGCATCTCAACATACCCCAGTAAGACTCCGATCAATCTGTATCTCGACAACTTCGCCCTCAATCATCTCGCTCTCCTCTTTTATCTTCACGCCAATCGACCGTCTGAAGGCTTGCGTGAGTGCTTCCGTCTTAGACATCTCAAGCGAAAATATCTCCGAAGAAGCGAGTACTGTAAAGGGTGTCTCGGGTCCCAAAGCTTGCGCCATACCCATCGCAATGGCCGTCTTGCCTGTACTCGGTGGACCAGCTATAAGGACCGCTCGCCCAGCGATTTTACCCTCTTGAACCATCTTGAGAATTACGGCTGCCGCTTTCCGGGCTTTTTCCTGGCCGACCAGGCCTTGCGATGATGATTTGACATCGAGTGTTCCTTCGTCGACGCCGAGGCCGCGAATGTGAGAGTGAGCTGCGACTAGATTGAGACCGCGAAGATCTCTGCTCTCGGAGACGGTTGAAATTGCCTAGGGAATCATTAGTGATATTGATAAGATGAGTTTTCAAAGAGATCAATTACAGCAGCCATACTGAGCGGTATCTGAAGCTTGAATCACAGTGCGCTGAGGAAGCACAGAATAATTGTTTTATACAGCAATTTACGCGTGTTAACGTTACTGAAGCCGGTCACTATTCGCGAGCTAGTCTTTGTACGGCTAGCGGCTCTCTAGTTTTACTAATGCCTGAGTGTTCAAACCCAGACTTGGACCACAATATTAATACATGCAGAATTTCTAGGCACAAGGATCACTATTCCTGTGATATCTATAGGAGAGTTTAACTTATCGCTTCCTCGTATATTCATTCGGACGTCTTATAGTGAATATCACGTTACTATTTCCAAGATGAAATTCCGACGTACATCTAATGAGATTTTTGTACGAGGGGGTCAATGCCATCGATGTTGAAGGATAGTGAAATTATTCAAATTCATTGATAGGATAGATGAACAGAAGATAGATCCACTTGATTAGGATATGAAATGCACAGTGGCTCCGGTGGCGCAACGCTAGGGTTCTGACAATTCAGACATCCAATCATTTCGTCGCAAATTTCAAGACTCAAGTCGTACAAAATATATGTACCCCTCTATCGGTGTGATACACGTTAAATGCCGAACGGTTGGCTGCAGAACTCCCCTCTGATTGGTCCATACTGTGCACGCGTTGTTTGTCTCAATTCTCCACAGGCAACAGGGTCTTTTCAATCAAGTCAACCCACATATGATCGCAGCTTCCGTCCCTCTCATCTTTATCCCATCATGATTATGATCTAAGATGGGCTCCGGAAAATACGATTCATGGCGTCCTCCGACAAATCATCAGGCTACGAAGCGGGATGACGAAATTGAGAAGTATCAGAAGCACAACGGGTCTAATCCTTCCGCAGACGTCGATTTGCAACATCGCCATGATAGGTTGGCAATTAATGGTCGAGCGGCTCATGAAAATCGTCAAGATCCCCACAAAGGTTGGTACATTCTTTGGTTAACCTAATTTTTAATATTGACTTTTCGGGTCGATAATATTTGCGCTTGAATACTGGAATAAAAGCATCACCTGGATTTATGACCATTGAAATATATCTAACCACAGCTCCGTCATCTTCTCTCTTGCTGTCCACTTTCTTGAGATGGTCTGTTATCACTTACGATGTCAGCTAGCTAATAACCTGGCAGAACCTGATGATCGACGAGCTGGAGATTCATCGGGCATTAAGCCGCCTCGGTTGGACTTATCAGCTCCAGATCGAAAAAATATAATGATGTCGCCCTCTGAGTCTCCCCATAAGAAAGTCTTTCCAAGCAGCTCAGCAAAGTCAATATCACAGCCACCAACGCCCGCTAGTGCTACAATGTTTAGCTCTAGTTCGAATCCCGCTTTTGATATTCAGTCCTCAATTCAAACCTTCATGGATAGTATAATTGCGACCGCCGTCGAGCAGGTTCGCTACGAAGATTTGAAACGCGAGGAGCAGCATCAACTCGAGGAGCAAACTCGATGGTCAGGTTATTCTGCAAATTTTCTGCCTTTGAGTGAAGAGCAAAGTTATACCATGAAAGACATTCAAAATACCATGGAACGATCTCAAAAGTGTCTTACCCAAGCAAGGCAAAAGGGTGAAAACGTAGCCCAAGGCATAGCTAAATGCCTGGTCGCTACTAGCCGTGCTCCAGATGTGGACATCGATATCTTGATAAAGCGACTTGAAAATAGGGTCAATGACCAGAGTGAAGAGATCAGAATCCTCACGAGAGAAAATGGAACCCTCAAGGATTCTGCCGTAGACGCGAAATCAAGATATCATCAAGTCGAGAAAATTTTTCGGCGACAAGGAGAGGAACTAACAAGACTCAAAGCCAGATACGATCAGAAAATCTCGGACGTAGTTGCTCAGTCCAAAGCTTTTACCGACTTCACCTCAAGACAAGATCAAATTAATAAAGATGTTTCGCGTTCTCTCGAGTCCTATGCGGGGATGAAATCTGAACTCCAAAAGGTGAAAGATAGTCAGGACATGAGTGAATCCGGTCATGAAGCTACTTTAGCGTCATTAAAGGAGGTTAGAGATGACTTGAAAAGCTCGAAACAAGATCGCATCTTACTACAGGAGGTGAAAAACCAGACTCAGGAAACTGCCAATGACTTGGAAAAGCGTATACAGCAAATCAGTGATACTCAGTCCGCAGAAAAGTCTGCTTTGGAACTACTCGAGAAGCAGTCCGTAGAAGTCACCTCCGCAATGGCTCAATCTTCTAGAGATCGTCAGGAACTTAGTGACCAGTCGGAAAAGTTCAAAATCCGACTAAGCTCGATGGAGCAGATGCAGCATGACAAAGCTGGATCTCAATCGGACGTTGCTTCATGCATTGAAGAGAATCGTCTTCTTCGGGAAGAGCAACAAGCACAGAAAGCCCAACTCGAGCTTGTCGTTCGCGATCTTGAGGAATATAAGCACGGTCAACCCGTCGGTACATCAAATCTCCGAACAGCTGATGATCAGACCATCACGCGGCGAGAGTATGACACTCTGTGTGAGCAACGTGACGAAGCAATTAATGATGACGTTGAAGCGATCAATAAGCGTATCGACGAAATGGACGGTGTCATTAAGGGATCCCTCGGTGCCATGGACAAGGCGAACAAAACTGCCAACGACCAAGGCGTTGTGCTTACCGACTATGAGGGACGGCTACATAAATATGAGGAGAATCAAGTCCGACTGAGCAAAGACCATTCAGCAACAACCGAGTCGCTTAACCATATAAGAACACAGATCCTTGAATTCGAATCCAAGATAACCATTTTGGAGCAGTACAAAACTACTGCCCATACAGGAAAAGGTGATCAGCAATCGGTTAACGACCATTTTCGATCGGAATTATCGGACCTCGGAGGCCGCCTTGATTCCTTTATACAAGAGTTCAGACAACGCTCGCCGCCATCGCCACCACCATGCTGCGTGAAGGAAGAGGTCCAGCCCCAAGTTGGGGCTCTTAGTATCGAAGTGCAGAGCCTCAGAAATTGTGAGAATAATTTGACAGACAAAATTAGGGCCGTCGAAGGTTTCCAAGCGACGTGGGAATCTCGGTGGAATAACTTGACCACCGAACCGTTAGTTTCTGGTATTCTTTTCCATCTGCAACGCCCTCTATACACTATCAATACCCTTCAAACCGATGTCAACCAATTGAGGCAACTACTCGGTCAACATGACGCGCGGATGAATCAGCTCAGCGATTCGATTAAGAAAGTCGCACAAGATGTTGGCACTTTCCAAAAGGTTGTGGAAGAAACTCGAAATCACTCCAATACCGCGGTAGCAGCTGTCACAGCAAACAAACGTTGGATGCAAGAATCGATGGAACGTCATGACGCCCGATTAAGGGAAAATAACGAAAATACAAGACAAGCCTTGTCCACTGTTCGGGATATGAAGGATGAAATGGAGAGAATCAAGGCGAGCCATGATCTTGCAATGGCCAATATTCGGAAGTCTGAGGAGAAGGCAACATCAGACGAGACGAAGCTTCAAGCATACGATGCTACATTAGCTGAATTCAAGTCAGAGATCAAAAGTGAACTTCTCTTTGCACGGACGGAACACGATGCTGTCATGGCTGTCAAACCAGCTATTGATGAAAAGCTTCAGTCAATGGAGAGGACATACGAAGACATAAAGGCAATAGAGCAAAAGATATCCAGACAGCTCGAAGAGGTCATAGCAAATCGCAAGGCTGTTGAAACTGCCAAGTCAGAGGTCGAAGAGCACAAACACTCGGCCCTAACCATATATAATGCTATACTTGCCGTTAGAAAAGAGATCGACGAGATGCTTAATGAAATCCGGGCGAAACACGCTGCTCTGGTAAATCGAGATCTCAATGGAAAGGGCGATCAACCACAAACAAGACCTGATACGCCAAATGTTGCTATCCAAAATGTGAATAGCAGAGTCCACAACTTGCAGACCAGTATGAACGGTGAGATTCTTGGTTTGCGAGCTGAAATCGAGAAGATAAGAGAGGAATTCAGCACCGTTCATGAGGAGATGCAGGCAGAAAGAAGGAACTCCTTCCAAAAGGCAGAAGCTATGAATCGCAGTATCGAAGGCGATGATCAGCGGAAAAATGTCAATTTCCCCGTCGATGCCAGCAAGGCGCAGGACGAGGACAGTGATTCTGACGCTCCCATCATACATCGTGGCAAGCGCTCTTACGCCCAGATATCGATATCTGATTCTGCGAAGAAGAAGAGGAGAATCAATCCTCCCAGTGATGACGAAAGTTACAACGAGAGATCGACACCCAAATCAAGTCAATCGAAGAAGAAGAGCGAGTCAATCAATGGGCACGCCGACAAACCCTCACCCAACAAGAGGGGGCGACCGAGGAAGACGGCACCTATGGATTGACTATCTTCGGTTGGAGGATGGTTTACGCACAGATGGTTTGGATCGTGAACCATCTATATGTGTCCCTACGACCTCCCCATACCTTCAGCCGATTCCCTACGCCTCCTTGCCTTTGACCCTAAGTGCCAGGAGCAGTCATCGCAAACATAGCAATCGATTTGCCGTCAATCCACTTCAAACGCCTACGATTTTCATATCAAAACACCACATACAAATCACCCACCTCTACCCTTCAATTCTCCTTCCATATTTCCTTTCAGTCTGTACTAAACAACAGACATCACATTAAACAACTTTGTTCATTAGCGGGGTTTGATTGATTGCGGATAGAGATACCCTTTCGGTTCATGTCCATGGAGCGATTTTTCTTTTGAAAATGCAAATGTGCTTGGAGCATTACATACGTGTGGGAGCTTTACTTCTGGAACGGTAAACTATTCTCGACGAGATTCAAGAGACATACTTCAGTTCTTGGTTTCAAGGGTTTTCACTTGGCGCTAGGCTTGGAAGACACCATTGGCCGAGGGCTAGGCAGGAAGTTGGGGGAAAGTGGCGAGATTGGTGTTTCCTAGGATGGGAGAAGTTCAACCAAAAGCATTTTTTTCTTTATCCATGTGAGCGTCTTTAGACTTACAAACAGGTCTGATTAAAGTATTTTTAGCTTCTTCCTGCTCATACAAATCATTGAGAAAACTTGGTCAATTTTTCATGGGAAAATGGTCCGTCATGAAACGCGCAGTTTGAACATGAGTGAATGTTACTTGCGTAATTGTCCAAAGAATGTTCACAGTAAAGCCGTCTTGATTCATGCTTCGAATATCAAATACGTGAAGATATAGAGGCCTCCATATTCCATTCTACATCTATGCGTCGAGATTTGCCTCTGTCCATTGCCCATCATCGTTCATACCTTTTCCCTCGGCGATTTTCGAAAATACAAATTCTACATAAGTACGCCGTCAAAAGCAGTAGCCGCCGGGTTCTCGCCGTCTTCGTTACCAATGCTCCATTCAATTTATTTTCAATTGGATTTTTATTTTCTTTCCACATGGATCCTGTAGAGAGGGCGGTAACAGTATTAGTGTAGGGGAAAAGTACTTCTCGTAATCATATAATCTTACTTTTTTGGCAGGAGATAACGATAGTTACCATTGGCCAAAAAACCATTTTGATATATCGATGTGGTGGGAAGAGAATTTAAAGACAGCGGGAGAAGCCACAGGTAGTTGAGGAAAAATGGGTAGGAAGACCAGTCAATTTATTCCCATTGGTGCATTCAACCCACCACTTCCCACGCCAGCATCAGTCGGCCAAATCCTGTACAATTATCGTACACCTGGCTATTGCCCTCTTCCACTTCATCTTCGTCATGAGAACCAATAATACCCCATTTTCACACAAACTCAACACCCTCCCTACAAACCCCCTCCTCACAAACCATCACCCTCCCCACCCCCTTATCCATCCCCCCCACCAGCGCATTCCTCCCCCTAACCCACC